>CM043019.1:111361844-111403634 GCA_023690525.1 Holotrichia oblita
ATCATAATTGATTACAACCTTGACATCATAATATAACAGCACACATTAAATTTACAAATTATAGAAGCCTATCAGGAACTTCTCGTTTGAAAGGACGGAGTCTAATAAAATATTTAAGAAGCAGAGATCGAATTCGAACGGTTTCAATTTTAACCCTATATTTCAGGTTACCTTTGGGAGTATAAATCACGTATCACAATAAAATACCTAAGCAAATAGAATATAGGGAATGTTTTTTATTGCTTTCTCATCTCCGTTATCCTTAAAAATGTAAAATGTATCAAACAATAAAACGGAATACCTCTTTTATTCACACAAGCACGATCCATTGGTACATCAGTTGGGAATATGAATACCACAGTTTCAATACAGTTTCCCTTTCATCATGATTTCGCAGAAGCTACCTTATTGCAAGAGATAGAGACAAAAAAGTATTCTATATACATTTAGGTTGTAGTTAAAAAAATAATTCGATTTTAATATATAATATGCCTAACGTCAGCTTTTTCAGAGATCATTTCCCAGAACTTCCTCGACATAGAATTGTATATTTATTTACATATATAATATCGAAATTTTCTTCGACTTGGAACTTAGACCAATACATACTGCATTATACCATGTTTGTTAGTTACATAGTACTCTGTACAATTCCTCTTTTTATCTGGGCCTTCCTTTAAAATGCACCGAAGAAGAAATGAAACATATATGCAATATCAAGAAGAATCATTAGAAAACAGGTATCAATAGCTGTTCGTTATAGTACATCTTAGACACCTTCTAACACACCATTCCGATTACACTTACACATAAAATTTAAAATAGGAAGATGCCAAGAAATGGATTTGAGACATTCTTTATTGAATGTGTTTGGAAAAGGAGCAACAGATCAGGCAAAAATAAGAATTTGTGTAATGTGTTTGGAAATGAAATGGAAAGTTCATAGGTGGTTTGTAAAATTTAAGAAAGGTGAATTCAACCTTACGTTCTACGAAACAAAAAGTTCGCACTCAACATCGGTGGCACTTAGGCAAGTGTTTAATGTATTATAAAGGATTCCGACTCTAAGCCAGTCATGCTGTTTTCAAGATGGCTTATGTCGCTCTTAAAGAGGAAATCAAGGCACTATATTTTAAAATGGTTGGAGATATAGATTTGCAAATTCAATGATTTAAATTGGAGATTTCTTCTCATATTTTAGAAGACGCACAATTTTTATTGATGCAGTTGCTTACTTTTCTTGGACATTACATTAACCGGTGTTTAATGCAAGGAAGATCAAATATTTTTTTTTAAAATGATGTACCACATGGACTAGATCCCACCCCCCACAAAATGATGGTGATGCTCAAAAATTGCGCCTCAAAAAGATTTTTTTTAATTTTAAAATACGATTAATTTCTAATTTAAATCTTCCAATTTGCAAATCTATCTCTCTAGCCATTTAAACAATAAAACACAAACATGCAAAATCTACTAAATCGACGTTTCATCACTAATACATGTGTGTAGATGCAGGAGCAAAAAGTAAGTAAAGAATATCAGAAGGTCATGGTAACGTCGACGTTAAACCACGCTAGAGGCAAAAACGTTTACTCTAGAGGTTTTTAATGTTGTTAATCCCTTTTAACAACCATGGAACACCTTCACACTATAGGATTTTCTAAAAGGCTAGGTGGATGCTCCTACAAGCGATCACACATGGATTCATTACAGTATTACTATATGAGAAGTGCCTACGAGCAATCTCAACAACCAACTTCAAGTGTAACGCAAGTGTTGAATACGTCAGCGTGAATCTCTGTTTATTAGGAATATAATATTCAAAGAAAGGATTAATAAACGTATGTATTTATAGCACCTGATACTTATATGCATAAATTGTTATTGTAGCCGCTATTAAATATTGGAAGAGCATGCAAATTATGCTGCGAAGTAATACAGTAAAATTTTCATACATACGTATATTGACCAATACAGTTGACGATCCAGTAAGCACCGCTCGAGTGGCACTTTCTACAGACTGAATCATTAAAAACAAAAAACTGATTAGCACTTACAAAATAGAACAAGACAATTTCATTAAACCCATAATGATTTATGAAAGGCAGGCGACCTATGTTACCGAGAAAAAATTAGGTATCGATTTCGACGTCAACATTGAAAACAATAAATCACAAAATCTCGTTTCAATAGTCCGAAAGTCCGAACCTGAAATATTAATCTTGCAGAACTCGTGCTCCCCAGCGAAGTATCCTTAAATATTGTTGTTTGCCTGTAATAGTTTAGATACTTTGCGAAGCTAAACAGTACAGGGTTCATTAGAGCGCTATGCAACAACAAGAGATGCCTAATTCCCATTACCTTATATCAATTCCTCTTATTCTTCAAATAGTGCCGTCAGTCAAATACTGTATAACAGAAATTACTGCCCAGCTTAACATTTTTCTGCCGTGAAGAGATTATTTCATTGACCGTTGAGTTTTATAACTTTAGAGAGTGCTGAACAAGTCGTTTGAAATAATCTCTTAGATATCTCAAGTGATTGTCGTCGATGTGCTATCCAAAGTACTTCTTTTGATCGTAACTGGAACTATTTGAATATTTCTATAGCATACCGTGACATACAACGTACGTCAAAGTAAAGAATTGGAGAAGATTGCGTTCCTTTTTTATATAAAATATTTCGATGAATCGTAGCTTAGGTTTAGTATTGACTGTTTGTTCGTATTTAAATCCAAATTGATATTTGAATGTTCATTATTTCACCTTTTCAGAACACCACAGTTTTCTTAGATTTCTTTGTCGCCTTTTTTCGAACGTCAAATATTCTTCGTGCAGATTTATTTTACCCCACTTTTTCTATATATTAATACTCATATTTCAAAACCATACAACAAAATTGGAGAGGCTTTTGTATTTTTATATTTTTCTGCTATTATTTTTATTTCACAAACCTTTTGCGCCGATTTGTTACGAAGCATAAAATGTGTGTCTATCATAATACTATACGAACTTTAAAAATCAGTACAAAGATCTTCCCTGATAATTATTTACACAAACCTTTCGTATACACTAAAACTCCTAGTAAGAGCCACCTTTGTAACAACACCACTCCAGTAAAAGACCTATGTTATCAGGAACCGTTAACATTTTCTATATTAAACAGCATGAGTGCCTCCAATAAAACGACCATCCTGTAACGCAATCGAGACCACTATGAAACGACCGCTTATTCGATCATGTTGTGGTAATACCATAATACCCTGCCGTTTCAGAGTAATCTTGCACATGCTTACGTTACGAAGGGGAAAAAACACATGACAATGTAGTCTTTCAGTTCATCATTTTTATCTTTAGTATTTAGATTACTGTTGTCTATATGCGCACGATAGTTTAAATGACTGGCGAAGCTAACAAACATAAAGTGCTAAGTCTAAAATACTCTGTAAGAGATTATTATTCGAAGAGGTTTATTTCCATTTTAGAACAGCTAGATATGTAATATAGATAGATCTAGATAGATAAGGCTAAACGTAACGATTATTGAAAACATAAGATGTGTATTATTTGATCCTTATTTAGCAAAAAGTTCTGAGTTGAAACAGCAGCTACAGCTACTTATTTACTTAATCATTCAGCATATAGCAGAATAGATTAGAAGATACCAGAAGAAATATCAAGCGGAAAAGAACGATAAACATTAGACACTTGCAACTATTTGAATCGAAGGCATTTGTTCTTACACCAAGGGAAAAAAAGAACATTAAAAAGTAAATCAAGAGAATTTCTAATGGCAATATACAGCTTAGACAATAGAGCGTAAGAGAGACAATACAGTGTACGATCTTGATACAAGACAATTATAACTCGTAATGTTACTTTGATTGAAAATTATATAAAGAAAACGAAATCAATTATAGTTACATAAAATTTTGAAGTTACAGACCATTCAGATAAAGGGTCTAATAACGTTTACAAATTGAAATTCAAAAGTGTAGAAACTGACACTTCAATTCAAACTAATTTGTTGTCCACGCATCAGACAAGAGAAATCCTAACAATACAACATTCATAACGAACTTCACAACCAAAGAAAATGGAAAACATGGACATTTCAACGACCAGATATTGTGAGAATAACAGCACAGTTTGTGTCATTATTATATTCCAGAAAAATGCATTATATGAACACAGAAAAAATTTAGCTGACGTTTTAATGGTAGGCATAAAGGTGTAACAATTCATGTACAAAAATATGGAGTTAATTCAATAACTTTTGTAGTGGAAGTGCTATAATATTTAGAAAAAAAAAACTTATGAACTAACTATCAACATGTATGTATGTATAATAGCTATAGCAATACTTCTACGACACTTCTACACGCTTAGCTACTGCACTTGGCATAATATTTTAGACAGTCAAATTAAATGTGGTGATCTCTTTTATTCAAGTTGTCATATTATTATTAATTATTGCATTGTATTACTTGATAGTAATTTATTACCATCACATATTTTTTAGAATAAACTTATTATGGTAATATCATGATAACTGGAACAACACGCTTTATGCACATGATTGTCTTAAAGAGGCAGTTTTTTTTTTTTTTTTTTTAGGGCGTAGTCCGTCCGCAGGCTGACAAGTGGCCCCTCTGAACCGCCCTATCAGAATTTCTTCCTGGAACCGCCATGTATGGCATACGTCAAGATGTTGGGCTGTCTTTACGTTCAATTGCTACCCTACTTCTCCCCTCCCTGGCATTGCTGTCAGGATTAGGAGTTCGGGTGGTTTGCTACACCTGCCTGCCGGTTACGTTCTTCCTCTTCTTTTGTTTTCATGATTACCTGGAACATTTTGTGCACGGACTTCCAGCAGTGCTCTGAGGCCATCATGGTCTCGGCTAAGTTCTCAGGCGACAGTTCTTTGCCAATCACGCTGTAAGTGTGCTGCCGTACGTCATACCATCTGTCACATCGGAAGGCTGTGTGTTCAACAGTGTCTTCATGTCCGCAGTAAATGCAGCTAGCATCGCTATCCTTTCTAAACCGCAGCGCGTACGCTCTAAATACTCCGTGTCCGGTAAGTACTTGTGAAAGGTAGTAATCTACGCGTCGGAATTTACAGCTCAACTACGGTCCTATATTACGGATAATTTTCTTCGTCCACTGCGCCTTATTGGTGTTCTTCTCCCAGCGCTGCTGCCATCTGTCGAGGGTTATGGCCCGCGCAGTCTCTCGACACGCCTTGCCCCCGTTCTCGTAGACGTATTTACGCTCGTATGCCAGAAGGTCAATGGGGATTATTCCAGACACTATCTGGAGCGCCGCTGTAGACGTGGTACGAAAAGCCGACGCAACCCTAATTAGAGCTTTCCCTTGGACCCGTTCCGCAATGGTGCAGTAGACCTTCTTATCTAGTACTTCGCTCCATACCGGGGCACCGTACAAGATGATGGAGTGTATGACATCTGCCAATATTCTGCGCTTGGTACTGCTGGGACCATCTATGTTAGGCATTATCCGGGCCAGTTTTGCGACCTTATCTTCTGCCTTCTTTGCCACGTACTTAATGTGGTCACCAAAACACAGACGCTGGTCGAGAACAATTCCCAGGTATTTAATACTTTTCTTTGGTCTGATAGTTGTGCCTGCCACCTCAAATACCACGTGGCCCCTGCCTCGTTTGCCCTTAAATATGATCGCCTCAGATTTTGCTGGGGCTAACTCCAGTTTATTCCCTATCAGCCAGTTCTTAAGGACTCGTTGCCTTTAGTCATTAGTTCTTGTTCGTTATTGGCCGTTACCATCAGGGCCAAATAGTCCGCATATCCCAGAATAATAGCGCCCGTGAGTAGATCCACCTGGAAAATGTCATCAAACAAGAGGTTCCACAATATAGGACCCAACAGAGAGCCCTGCGGCACTCCTGCTCCAATCCTAATCCGCTCACCACTCTCAACTTGCAGCTGTCTGTCGCTCAGATAGTCGCGCACCACATTCACTAAGTACTTAGCTACTAGTACTACTTAAAGAGGCACTTTAAGACCTTTATTAGAGTTAAAATGGCGGCCTCGAAGATGTTTCTTTAATTGTCCGAAAAGATAAAAGTCAGATGAAGCCAAATCAGGACTATAAAGGGTATGGTCCTTCTCTATGCTGTAGAGATGCTGTATTCCTAGATAATTTGTATGATTTTTGCAACATATATATACAGTCGTATTGTCGTGCAACAGAAACATTTTCCGATTAAGTGTCCGCATAAGTGTTTGCATTTATTGTGATTCTTTTCGGCATATATTCAATGAGAAGGATGCCCTCGTGTTGTATAAAACTACTACCATCAATTTTCCAACAGATCGCTGAGTCATTGCTGGTTTTGGTAGTGGAGACTAATTGCATTAATTTTGATTTTGTTTCTGTATCCCAGTGATCCATCCAAGTCTCGTCTCCTGTCACAATTTGTATAAAAAAGTCCGAATTTTTCTCTAAAGTTGTCAAATAGTTTTGCTAAATTTCCAACCTCTGCCATTTTTACTCGAGTGTCAACAACTGTGGAACTCACCTCCGTATTTGTTGCCATTTTGGGTGTGTCACTTATTGAATCATCCTCGATGGATTCACGTCCCCAATATTAAATATTAAATTTCTCATTTTTTCACAGAAAACACTTTATAAAACGCAAATTAATTATGAGAATTAATTCAAGCTTTACACCTGGAATTAAAACATTTGTCACTAATTGATAACTTACGGTCGAGTCTATCAATGGTTATTTTCATGGCTAGGTAGATTGTTTTTCTAATGGTCGTCGTATCTATTAAAAAAAAGCAGTTCTGTAAAAATGTTAGGTACAAATCTTTTGTTAGAAGTCGTACACTATTGTTTGTGAAATATGATCCAGGATAACTATCTGATCTACCTCCACTTTCACTTTTTTAGACGAACTAATGATACTATGATTTTTCCTAAGGAGTAGAATGCTTTATCTTATCGCTAGACTGATCGGTAGAGAGCTACGTGCAAATCCGTAGTAAATTCGGACGACGAAAATTGATGCGCAATTGACAAATAGCCGCTATATCATAAGTATATATTGATATTTGTCAACTTATCATTTATGTAGCTACGACTAATACATGTATATATGTCAACGTTCTGGAAAAACATTTATTCTGACCGTTAACATGTAAGATAGTTTGAACAACCTAGAAATGTCAATACTTCAATCATCACATATGATCTTGTCGGTTGAATCCCATCGGAAAGGAATATAAATAAATTCGTAACTGAAAGATATCGATGATAACTTATGACGTGCCATCTATT
The DNA here is from genome assembly GCA_023690525.1 of Holotrichia oblita. NCBI lineage: Eukaryota > Metazoa > Arthropoda > Insecta > Coleoptera > Scarabaeidae > Holotrichia > Holotrichia oblita. Next base: position 111,369,174 of record CM043019.1, read on the forward strand.
TGCAAATAGAAGATCCACTCTAATTACACCGTACATATTTCTATAATATAATAATATAACATTTTTATAATACATATGATGTTATATTTATGAAATCAACAGGGAATAAGTCAAAAGTCTAAAATTATTTGGGTATAATGTCGTATCTCTCGATATGTTAAAGAAGTGATAAGTGATTAAAACTTGTTGCAGCTTCTAGCAAGCATCGTATAACACCCTTCCGCAATAGTCACCGACCTTGGGGATAATGACGAAATAGTATTTACTCTGATGCCAAGATACTCCATCAGCATCTGAATTTATTTATTTAAATACTCCTCAAATAAACTTATGAACATAAATATAATCTCAAACTCTACGCTGAATTTTATGGGAGGTAATTGAGACTTTAAATAGGAATACAGTGCAGACTCAGCATATTTCTATCTTTTTCTAAATAAATCAGACTAATTTAATATATTCAGTGCTTCTTTTGTATCCGGTATCCCAAAATATCCTAAATAATCACGCATCCGTCAAAAGATTGACACCTTAAACAAAACTGACTTAAATCAAGACGAATGATCTGATTTGCAAGTTTATCAAATTTAATCTATAACAGATGTGTAACCATTGTTGGCTGCTTGAGCGTAAATTAAACATACATAAATATACGTTTCCGCTAAGCAAACCGCCTGTCTAGTAGCGTTCATTCATAAAATAGGTTATTATTGTTATGTAGCTATCATTCATCAGAAAGTATACAAAAGAACCAAACCTTGGAAATGAATCGGTTTGTGAAATAAACAAATAAGTTTAGTTGCAACATACATTAGGTATAAACGTGTAACAGTTAACACCAGAGAACATTATTCGTAGTTTGCGAGTAAATATGGCAAGCAGATTAAACGACTAGGATAATAACATAAAAGCGTCGTTTAATATTTGCTAACTGTATGAATGTCTGTTTTGTTTAAACATGAAATACAGAAACATGTTTTGGCTTACAGTGGTGTATTACTTTTCTAAACAACTGCGATATTATCTTCAGTCGCTTCTTCGGCTGCAAAATGAATTATTAAGGAAAATAATTTTGTATTATGGATTTAAAAAACTTTCCAAGTAATTTATTAATAAATTAACAAATTTTAAAGATGAATACAAAATACTATCGTGTAATTCATCAACAAAATATCACAGTTAAATTCTATTTGCAAATCAGTTACTTTTAATTAGGTTGAAAACAAAATTAATACATGTTTAATATATGAAACACTCATGTTTTTTCCCATCAGCATAACAACAAGCGCAAGTAGCAATTATGTTTTTCGTACATTATATAATCACAAATAAAAGTATAAATAAACTTTTACATGATTAAATATAAAACGAAGATTCCCAGGTTTCCTTTCATCTTATGTATCCTTAGCAATGACCTAATTTAACCACTACCCATCGCTTGTGAACTCTATGCAAATATGAATTTTACATATCTGAATTAAATTGAAAATGACTTCACTAACTTTAGTTATGAATAAATATTAAACCGACTAATAATAATTTCTGTTTATATAGAGAAATATTCTGCTAGAATTAATCATAGTTCTCTCGCATGTAAGATTAATAATGCGCTGAGAGAACTGTTTCTAAAATCTACAACAAAATTTATCATAAATCATAAGTTTATTAGAATGTTTAAACAACTGTCTAAATATTTCACAAAAGGAAAATGTATTTTTAGTTACATACAAAGAAGCTGAAGTCTATAACCTAACACTCAATGTTTCCAGTTAAAATACTAGATCTTTCTTAGAACGCTAACTTTATCTTTGAAAATATATAAATGCAGAAATACGCCATGTCATATCAAAGTGGAAATGAGATATTGCTTCTCAATTTTTTGCTGTAGAGTATGTCATTCTAAGTTTTATGTTTGCGGTGAAATATTACAATTGACAACTCAACTTATTCTGGCACATACTTTAATACAGCATCGCGTAACATATAGAAAGCATAAACAGAATATTCCACATATGTATGTAACTGATCCATTAAAAATTGGTTTCCATTCTTTAGAACTAAATATGACAAATTTCAGTTTAGATGTGTAACCATCAGTTTCTATTAACCGTCAGGTCTCTGAGAAAAAAAAAATTAACATTGCAATTCAGTGCAGTAGATATGTTTATAAGTGGTATATGATTTTAAAAAACAACTGCGCTGCTTATAACCAACCGATCAGAGCATTTCAATATTAAATAGAAAATTTAAAAGCTTTACTAAGTTTTTCCCAATCCAATCTGTGTTATAAGTAGTGCGCAGCATTTTATTTTGATCGACCCCCAATGCTCCTCGATGATCCCTATTTCTATTAACCGTCTATTCTCTCATCCGTCACCCCAACGGTCCCAAGGGTGACGGTTAATCGAGACTCTACTGTATATGTATATTTTGCTTAGACATGTATCGCTATATGTAGACAGAACCCTATTTATTATTATCTTTAAACCGCAGTCTAGTTTTCAATATGTTTTACTGGTCAGATCTACTGGTACGGACAAAAAGGAACTGTTATAGTAATAGTGATCTCTGCAGAAGCTAACAAGTAATACTTCTCGGAGTTGATAAGTAATTTCCGCTAATATGATTTTCACCCACAGCTGATATAACATGGCTTCTGTTAGATAAATATAATTTAAACAGCTCTAATCCAACCCCACCGATACAGAATTCCATCTTCTCCAATAGTACATGATAGTCTAAAAAGTCAAACGCCTTTTTTATGTTGAAAAAAAAATACTCGGTATATACAAATCCCTGTCCATATTATCAAATATTACGTCAACTATGTTGTAAAAGGCATTCGTTATCGATTTCCATGCTGTAAAACCAAACTGTATACTATTTCATACATTGTCTTTGATTAAATAATCAGCTAAACTACTATTAAATATTGTTTTATAGATTTTGCTAAAAGCTTGCAACAGAGAAATAGGCCTATTGTTATCAAAATCTCCGCGAGGCAGCAAATTATCAGAATGATCCAAAAAAATTGTTAGACATTTCCGCTAGTTCAACAGGATCATCAACGTACATATATGCCTTCCTCGATACCATTATACATTTTCCCTGAACGCGAAGTGTTTACCTCGTGATTGATTATATACCAGGAAGTTTTACATTTATTACGCGATATAATTAGCAAGTTACTATAGTAAATCATTTTTTTATAAAAAAAACCATCCTTGTAAGCTTGTTTCTGATAGTTGTATGTACATTTCATAAAGAGCAGAATTCTTTAATATCTTTCAATATGCCAGGAGTGTTCTTATTAATTTTGACTCGAGTTTTTATTACAGGAAGGCATAAATTGAAATACTACAAAAACAAATTATAAAAAATTTATAAAGCTTTGATTTGTATTGGAGTTCTCATACACTCAAGTCTAGTCAGAAGACAAGATACAGAATTATTCAGTTTCAAACAAAACTTGACAATACCATCTTTACTAAAATGTCATTTTTATCCAATATAGCAACATGAAGCGGTCAATAAATGATAAACCCTGAACAGTATTATGGATCAATTTAACTAATAACAATGACCTGATGTTTTGACTCACACAAGTTTTTAATATACAGAATTGTGTCCCAAAAACTTGAACTCTTCTTATTGCTGTTAGAAAAAAACCCCGTCGCCTTCATGCCTTTACCATATGACAGTCAAATGTTTTAAATTAACATATAACGCATCAGTAAAATCACAAATGTCATAGACATTTAAAATTAATCTACAATCTATCTCCATAATTATTGTCACATTAATTTTGACATAATTAATAACGGTATTAAAATTTGTTTTAGTATGCTTTTATATTTGATATTATCAAATTTTGCTAAATACAGAGTTCAATAATGCTGACAATCCACTAAAAATAATCGCGAACGATTATGTAAAGAGCAATCAAACACTGTTCTACACATACATATTTCATCTTACTGGAGAAAAGAGCTGTGTTTATCAAGCCTAAGATGTATTATACCCATGAATGTCTCTGTTTTGAATGGTAATGTGAAAAAGTGTGCAAACACAATTACAATAAATTACATAAATGGGCCTGTTCTTGTATCCACTTAACCTTGAAACTTTTCCAATATTGACAACTTTTGTAATATAAACCTTGTAGAAAAGTATTAATATTAGAAAACTTTCAAGATTAAATGGACGCAATAATAGATCCGAAAGTGTTTTATTTACATACAACATATATGTAACTAAATGTAAGGAGTCTGTAGATTACAATTGAAAATACGGTGTTTTTAATTATGCCATAAATTTGCTTCTATTAGAAATCAATATACAGTGCGGCTCTAAAGTGTCTAAAATGTTAATTGAAAACTCAATTTTTTTGTCTAAATTCCAAGCTATTTTTGAGATACTTAATTATTTTCTTTAGTTTGTTAGTAAACTATATTAAAACAGTAATACTTCTTCTCATTTTCAAAATGCTTTCCCTGCCTTGAACTCTGACAGATTCAGCGTAATCACGAACTTGGTAAATATATCCCTTTGCAGATCACAAGCAATGTATTATGTTTTATTAACAATGTTTTCTTCTTTCTTTTACTTTCTACAAGTAGCTCTAACATTTCCACTTATACAATTATAGATCCTTTCTGCAGCTTAAGTAAAGTCGAAAATAAAACCGGGAGCTACTAATCCATAAAATTAAGGAGAAACAATACAAAACATGTCATTAATCTTAACAAACGTGATCAATATCTTTAACGAATGCCCCATTAAGGCCACATGTTTTGAAAATTGAACAAGTCGTGGTATTTACTTTCATTCTAATAAAGTAGACTTGTAGCCATACAAGTTATCTATGGAACGCAATATCCGATAAATAACCGCCTCGTAACTGATGGCATTCCTGCATAATGCCGCCTGAATGTCATCAATGACACGTCGAATGTCGGCTTTCAGTTTAGGAATTGTTCTTAAGTTACTGCCATACACCTTTCCTTTCAAAATAAAGAAAAAAAATTAACGGGATCAATTCACATAATCTTGGTGGTCAATTCATATCGCCGCGGCGCGAAATAACTCTCTCTTCAAATTTCGTATTCAACAATTCCATTGTTTCGTCCGTTGCGCGGCAGGTTACACCGTGCTGTTAAAGGATCCGTCTTGGATTCTGAACTCCCAAAATATGACAATTATGTTTATTTCAAAAGCCGTCAAGGTAGAAATGCTTCTCATTAGAGAAGATGATCTTTGAAAGTCATCATTTACTTGTTGCGATGTTGTGATGATGGCAAGAGCAAAGGATAATGGTTAACATTCTCACTAACAGCCGCAATATTTCATTAAACCAAGCTACACGAATGCAAAAGGTTTTTTCTGAGTCACAACAATGTAATGTGACCGACACAAGAAAATTACGCTAAATTCAAAATGAGACACCTTTAGTTTGGAAGTCAAGAGAAACGATTAGAACAAGATAGAATTTATTATTTTTGATGCAATTGTTAATATAGCTTAGCGTTGTAGGCTTATATTACAACAGCGTTTGATTCGACATAATCTAGTCTATTTCTCTATTTTTTTTAAGAAAAAAGAAGAACTAAATTAAAGTCATCGAAGGACACAATCATTGACCTTTTCTTAGTCAAATTAGTTACAGTTTCAGAAATTTTTTCAATTAAAAAGTCAAGTCGAATTGGTACCAACTTCTCTATAACATTTGAATTCGTACTTTATATATTTGCGGATAAGTTCTTAAAATATCTAGCCTACATAAAAGTTTTATTTTCGCAATTGTTCGATTTAAAAGAAAAATATTTTATGTAAAAGAATTATTTATAATATATGTAAGTGGAGTTATAATTTGATCAACGCACTTTATACACATATAAGAAATATCATTTTAAAGAGGCTTTACGGTTTCCAATAAATCTACTGCTTGTGAATTGTTTGTAGAAATCGCTGATTATGTAGATATCCTGCGTTTTTTAATAACTTTCTAGTGAAATTTTTGCTACCTCAAAATCAGGTTATACAAACCCTTTTGTTATGCAAATATATGTCGCAACCCAGTAGTGTTTTCAAATTTTTTCTTGGAATCAGATACTAATGGATATATAAGTACAATTATAATTTAAAACATTGTAATAAATCAATATTAAAATCTCAAACAAATCACTGCTTCATCATCTTTATATCTAGTAAGTATAGCAGATTTTCATTAAGAATAAGTCATACCTATGTATGTATATTAGTGAAAAGCTTGAAACACAGGTTAATGAATAAATATAATTTCATTAGAGGCATGTCATTGTTTACATATTATGAAAAAATAAAAGAAAAACTTACTTGTTTAAATTCTTCAATCATGCAGGTCTCCTTGAAAATTATCTTTCGTTTGTCTCCAAAATTAAATGCAGAAAATCCTTTTCGTAATAAATTGCACAGAATACACTCAGCCGAGACAATACCTGAGTTTTATCGCGTAGTTAACTCGAGTTTCAAGGCTTCCATATTCACATAAAAACTATATGCACACCACTAACACCCACATTAACTTTAATCGTTTAAGTTTTAAAATACTCGCACATACGATACACAATATTAAAAACCTTGTTAAATATGCGTCTAGAACATGTTTACACACAAATTATTTTAGCAAAATTTAGTATCACTGTAAAAACAAGTGTAAAAAAGTTAACATGCGCATCCCACATACATAGATCGTTCTGCTTAGAAGTAAGGTAACACTGCTTACTTAGGCAAATAAATCGTTGCATCAGATCGGGTAGTTTCGTAAATAGAATGATATTACAATTATGTATCAATCACTTGAGCATCTCAAAGATGTTATAGGTAAATATAGGGAGAGTTAGCATAAAAACGGGAATTTAAAATTATATACGAAAATTAAATACACAGAATTGTATGCGTATTATTTGATTACTCTAAGCGAAACTTCTATGGAGAAAACGTTAAAAAGGGCGTATTAGATGTTACATTAGAAATGTAATAATAAGAATAATAATATTTCACTTCGGGTAAAGTTTTTTAACTTTTTTGTTTAAATTTTTCGATTTTTTGTTCAGTTTAAATTTCAATCAACTAAAAACAAATTTATGATCATTAAGATTTAGTAAAAGACAAGGCAGTGTGCCCCTCTACATAAATTAAACAAGTTGTTATTTTGCAACTTAAGTGGAAGTATGATTAAAAAAACACTTCTTTGTCTAAAACATAAGCCTTACATATATGTACAGTGGCCAGCTTTTAAATCGACACCACCGCAAGCTAACGTCGACCTTATCTACTAATAATAATATCTACTATAAATCCTAACTAAAGGTCGCACAACATAACCCCCTCTACATTGCTATTAAGGTTTAGGAAATTCCGTAACGGTATCGATTATGCTGCTGTCCACTGTACATATCTACATTCAGAAAGTAGTTTTGCCACTTAATAGGAAGCCCTTACAATTCCATTCCCGATATTTCACTTTATTATTTTCTTTTATTGTTTGTCTCTATTTTCCAGTTGGCTATTCCTAGTTTACTCAAGTACTTTTCCACCCCGTCTTGCCATCCTAATTTATTTACTAGTAAACATTTTTTTATTTACAGTAGTATACTCTATTCGCGGCTTGTATTTTCTCATTAATTTCGTTTACCTTTTCTCCACTATTTGCTATTGTACATCCTAGGTATTTGAACTTAGTTACTTGCTCAAAGTCGAAGCTTCCTATTTCTATTCCTGCTTTTGCTGGTTGAGCACAGAATCTTATAATTTTATAGTTTTCTCTGTATTCCTTTTCAGACTTATTTTTCGTCCTTCTTCTTCGATTTCTTCCAAGATTCTTTCCATCATTTCTCTTTGTGTCGTCATTATTATAGCGTCATTCTTATATGCCATGATTTGTACCCGTTTCGTTCACAGTGCGCCTATTTTGTCTATATTCCTGAATACATACTCAATGCTAGATTAAAGGGCGTGGTAGGGAATGCATCGCCTTACCTAAGTCCTTTGTGTACATTTAGTTCAGATGTTTTTTTCTTCGTCTGTTAGTATAGCGGCTTGTGTATTTTGAATGTTCATTGAAATTAGTCGTCTTAGTTCAGGTGGTATATTAAGCTCTTTTAAGACTAGCACTAATTGTTCCCTGTTTATTACGTCAAAAGGTTGCTTAAAGTCAACAAACAACATCTCTAATTCTATCTTGTAGTCGGTTACTTTTTCTATACTGACAAAATTTTATATGCTGTATTTAACAGCGTAATGCCTAATTAAATGCGTAATGCGATAATTTTGGCACATAGTGTGGGCGACCTCACTACACAAAAAAGGCGACTTTTTTGTGAATTGCGATTACTATTCCTTTTTTCCAATCTTCGGACATTTTTTCTGTAGTCCATATTCCGTTGATTAATGCGTATAGTTCCTCTTGTAGTTTTATTTCCCTATATTTCATTAATTCTATGTTTATATTGTTATTGCGGGGCGCCTTGCCGTTTTTGCTGCATTTTAGTAGGTCTCGTATTTCATCCAGCAATGGTTCGTTTATACGTGTTCTTTTGTTTCTTCATAATATTTTGGGTCATGGTCATCCTTTAATAATGTCCTAGAGTATTCCTCCCATATTAATTTTACCTCCTACATTATTTGCGCTACCATACTTTCTGACCATTTTTCTTTGTTTATTTATGTCGGGCTCGTGACCTAGTGACTTGCACACTTGCCTCGTAGTCCGGCAGTACCGGGTTCGAACCCCGGTGCTTCCTTTCTGAGTTTGGTTTTCTGTAGTTTTCCAAATTCCACGGCAAATGCGGAAAGGTTACATCTTAAGTCGGTCTACAGCCACAGGCGTAATAATAACTCATGGCCAGCCGATGCCCCCTGTAATTAGCGCAAGCTGTTGGGGGATGCTAAGGCATGAATTATTATTATTATTATTATTAATGTATTTATTATTCTTTTCATTTTTTGTCGTACGTTTCCTTGTCGTTTTCTGTTCCTGACTGTAGCCACTGGTTTCTTGCTTTAGTTTTCATTTCTGCATACTTTGGATGGTGCTCATTCCACCAATCACTGCTATGTCTTTTGATTATGTTTACTTCGCGTATTGCTGCTTTATTTATACATTTTACTAGATGTAACCATTGGTTACCTGGTTACATGCTTCCATCGATCTGCACATCCGCTACATGTTCATATTTTTCTATCTGTAATTCTATCATTCTCTAGTACACAATTATTGAAAGTAATACATTTTCAGTGTTGACCAAAAGAATATAACACTAATGAAAGACATGACGCATTCTATGTACTGATATAGATTTTTCACGATATTGTATTTTATTTAATACAATTATAAAAGTTTATAAATTTACATTCCAGAATATTTAGAATTCAAAACGCGATACAAAGTGTAACTTAACGAGATGACATACAAAGAATAATCTGTAAAATAAGTTATGCAATTTATGTATGTGTCAGATACCCGAAAGAAAAATTAAATCATTTGCTAAGAAACGTGAAGTATCATGTGAAACTACCATAAACTGTATTCTTTTCTTATTGTTTCAGATAACGTTTCCAAGAGATGTATGGATAACGGAAATTGGTCTACAAGCGCGTACGTTTGTCCTGAGATTGTAGAACACGTTAGTAGCGAAAAAATACTGACCACAACCACAATATATTTCACAGGATATATCCTCAGCTTATTGGCTTTATCGATTGCCATCGCAATATTCGCTTATTTTAAGTAAGTTGACGATTATAAAGAATTAATTTTAATCATTCTTTCTTCTATATCACATTTTGTAATATCGCCGCTACTACACTTTGCAAGCGATTACGGGTAAACTACTATAACAAAAGGATATCCTGCTCATAAGAATTTGCACGTTCATCGACGGAGAAGAGGATTACCCGGAGAAAAATTCTAAGATAAACGTTTAAGCTACCTGTCTGTCAGTTGCGGTAACCTTCACTGTCGACACAATTTTAGGGGATGACGGCTAAGCTGCTAACAGACTTCTAAATACGTCCATTAATACAGAAAACACGTAGTCGAATAATACGAAGTTAAGAAACAACTTCACGATAACGAAATGCTTCGCTTTCTTTGTGAAATGACGAAACGAACAAGAAACTCAGACAACTAAAAACTTTACAAGAATTCTTTTAGGAAAAATTAAATGTTTTGTATGTTAGTTACAAATGAAACAGGAACTCACAATTGCACATGTAGTTTTAATATAACCAATCTAATTTATAGCAAATTTGCTTCACTAATTTATTCCTTTTCTTTCTGATTCATAATAAAAAATAATATAAAATTAGCCTGTATGTTAATCTAATCTTAATCTAATAAATTTTTAACTGTTGAGTTGTTTAACAAATCAGAAAGACACCTAACCACAAAGACAACTAATAACGCTACACAAATTAGATATCCATTGGTGCAATTCAGTTAAAAACATTATATAATACGAGGGAGCGTTTTTATATTCGCGGAATGAGCGGGTTGTAGGGGGGTGATTAGGCGCATTGGCGGCGTGGCCTGTGCAGCGACTCATAATTAGCATAAATACGAAGTTTCATTGTTATTAGACAGTTAGTCGTTGAGCTATCATCAACCAAGTAACATAAACCAAGTAACCAACCAAGTAACAACAGCGCGTAGAATGTTCGCGTGCATTTTTGGACCTCTGTAATGAAGACAAGGATGGTGTATTGAGTCGAATTGTTACTGGAGACGAAACTTGGGTTCATCATTATGAACCTGAGTCCAAACAAGACTCCATGCAGTGGCATAAAAAAGGCACAGCACCTCTCATGAAATTTAAAGTGTCACAATCAGCTGGGAAACTCATGGCAACGGTATTTTGGGACTCGGAAGGAATATTGTTAATTGATTATAAAGATAAAGGTGTTTCTATAACCGGAGAATATTACGCTTCAATATTAGAGCGACTAAAAGAAGCCATTAAAGAGAAAAGACGGGGAAAATTGACGAAAGGTGTGCTGCTTTTGCATGACAACGCGCCCGTCCACAAGAGCCGCGTTGCGTTAGCTGCCGTGCATAAGGTGCGCTTCGAAATTGTGAATCACCCACCCTACAGCCCAGACCTGGCCCCGAGTGATTATTACCTGTTTCCGAAAATGAAAAAAGAGCTGCGGGGTAAAAAATTTACTGCCGATGATGAAGTCAAGGAGGCAGTTTCGACGTATTTTGCAGATAAAGAGAAATCATTTTTTTATGAGGGTATAAATAAATTAATTGAAAGATGTGAAAAATGTATCCGTCTTGCAGGTGAATATATTGAAAAAGAAAAATAATTTGGTTTTTTTATTTCCACCCCTTATCCCCCATTCCGCAAATATAAAAACGCTCCCTCGTACTACGTACAATTTGAACGATATATTTGCAAATTTTTTCACATAAACGGAGCTATTATTTACGTTAAAGAACTCAGTTTGTCGTCGATCTCAACAGTGAAACATGAAGAAAAACCTCTTTGCATCGAATTTTGACCAAAGATCAGACCTTGCACTCGTATAAAATTCAACTAACATGAGAGTTAAAGCCCATAGGCCACGGACGTCAGCCTGCGTTTGCTAATTTGATTGAGAAGTTACGAGTAATACAGAATTTTGAAATAAAATTACTCTTTCCGACGAAAACTTCCACCTCGGTGGTTATGTAAATAAATAAACTTGTAGGTTTTCGGGATACAAAAATTGTCGTGTGATTGAAGAAAAACCATTACGTCCTCTGCGCGTAACAGTGTCGTGAGCATAATACGATCCGGTTATTTTTCTAAAATTGTTGGTTTCACTTGGAAAAAATCTCGAAATATCTATAGGAATACCTATTGTTTTTTTCTAGCGAAACTGGTGTTTTCAAGTTTTAACACAAAAGACACGATGGTCGGTTTAAATACATTTGTATCACTTCCATAATCAAGAAAGTTTGATTTTACCACCGCAGGGATTTCACAATTTTAAGACAAATTGTTCATGGATATAAAAAGTTGTTGATCATTGTTCTTTTTATTTCAGGGATCTACGATGTCTGCGGAACCGAATCCATACAAACCTGATGTGCGCGTACATGTGTGTATATTTCATGTGGATAATTACTTTATCTGTAGAGGTAAGATGACTGCACACGTATATATCGAAAACAATAAAGTTCTAACAAAACAATTCTTTCGCAGTTAAATTTCAAAGGCGACAGACCATGCATAGTTCTTATGATATTACTCCATTATTTCCATCTCACGACCTTCTTTTGGATGTTCGTTGAAGGTAATTAATCAACATAATGTCCTTTTTATGTTCATGGGATACATAAAGGGTTGCCTCAAATTACATTTTATTTTATGTGCAGTTAAATTTCCTTTATTTATCGATTGCTTTTAAAAATTGATAGCGATTTTTACGCGTTTTATTAGCACTTCAAATTTAAGTTTGTATGCCAACAAAATGAAAAAGAGGGATAGGTAAATAAGGAATTTAATTTGTGACGATGTAACATTGAAGAACGTATGTATGTATGTACAATACATATGTATATATGTATACGACGATATGATGATACGATGTTCCAACTCAATCTAAATATTTACGGTTTTTCTAAAATGACGTTTCCAATTTTGTTTATTTAAAATTACCGTATATCAGTTGACTTCAGGCCATTATATTTAACATAAAAATATCATTTAATGTGGTAACCTTTAGAACAAACATTTTAAATATTCTTATATATTTTCATATATTATCTTTGTATTACATATTATATACTTTCCGTCTTAGGAGAAATCTAAGAAATAGATTAAAGTTAGTACCGTCGGTCGACATTATTACTATCTTCATTTTAATACATAAGTAATATTTTTACAAATGTTATCTACGTCTAAGCAATATTGAGAGCAAATATTTTGCAAGAGCGATGCAAAACAATAACAAAGAGATGATAATAAATGTAGAAATGTATTGCAAAAAAACGCTATCTGCTTCATTCATCGGGTAATACGCTGGATATCAGGAAAAAGTTTTTTTTATTATTCGAGTAATAAATTTTCAGTGCAAAGTAATTGAAATAAATCTTTGTGATTACCAAAAGGTAGGTCAAAATAGATCTCTCCTCTAAATAGATCATTAATTTCTGGAAAACCTCTTATTATATACAAGAGCACTTTTATAGAAAGCTAGACGTTTCTAATAACAATTTGCAACATACCATTCAAAATGTTAGAGTATGTTTTTTCATCAATATTCAAGAACCTTACCTTTTCCATAAATTATGCAAAACGTACTGGAGAGCGTTTTCGCGTTGAAACTAAACCAGTAAAAGAATACCGAATATTACTTTTAATTTATTAAAATATGTTCTCTTCCGCAGGTCTGTATCTCTACATTCTGGTCGTAAAAACGCTGACTCGAGAGAATTTCAAATTACGAGTTTACGCCTGCATAGGCTGGGGTAAGGAATTATACGGTCAATAAATGTGTGAACTCTGAAATAAAAATTAGTTTGCACACACATTTGACCATTTTTATTTTCTGCAGCTTTAGTACATACATATTAGAAGTTTCACACTACTATCCGTCCTCTGTTGAGTATTCAACTAACTTCAGTTAATTTTCAGGTGTGCCTTCAGTAATCATTGTAGTTTGGGCGATCGTTAAGAGCTTTATGTCCCTAGATGCCTCGGTAAGTTTTTTTTATAATAATTATAATTGAATGCAATCAACTTTCATTATCCGCACTATCAATTTAATCCCTTAAACTTATTTAATCATTAAGAAAGTAATTTTATTTCCTTTCTCATGAAAATTAAAAACAATTTTGAGTCAATGGATTTTGCATTTTTCTGGCAGTGTTGCGTACTTTTAATTAAAATAAAAATAACTTAATAAATAAAAGTCCTTAAAGAATTTCAGACGACATGAAAGAAGATGTTAAAGAATGTTAAAGAAGATGTTAAAATAAATAAAATTGAAATTCGAGGAACGACGGCACACATTCGAGACTAACAACGAGATTCATTACTGAAGTCATGCGATAAACAGTTCTTGATGCAATTTACGCTTTCTAATAGATGTAAGCTCCAGACATCTGGTTTCATTTATAATAGTGTAAGGACTTTTCCTCGCTCAAAAAATTGATGCTATTAGATATGATGTAAACAATTTTTACTACATAATACAGTTTTTGCATTAGATGTTTAAAATAGGCTCAACCTAGAATATATCGAAGCCAGAAAACATTTCAGACAAGTGTGTCAGACAATAAAAATTCTACCTATCAATGTGTCTTACAATAAGTTTTACCTTTTATACGCAACTAGGTCAAAATACTAATGTAATAGCAAATTCAAACCTATATTACGGCAGTGAAAAATAAATAACTAAAACTAACTAAATTATTAACTAAGTATCGCTCAAGAATTACGCTACCTACAATCCACAATATATGAATAATAACACAGAAGCATTACGTAAGAAAGTTTCTTGGCATTTAAACGCTTAGCATTTCGAAACACGATGTTTAACAGTTAACAAGGCACTTCATAACCCTACTGTACATGCAAAATTTTAAAACTACATCGGCAAACATCAGAGTTACATTCATCAAGAGTATTACCAAGTCTAACCATAGTTAAACAAGAATTAATATTTCTGGTGCAGTTTGTATAATTTTAGATTTTCTCTCTAGGCAATCTCTATAAATTTAAGGAGGATATCCTTCCAACTTTAATTAATTTACCGAGAAAGAGGGAACAAAGGAAGATTCCGAGATAACTTTCCTAACCTATTTGACTTCTTTTAGATTTTATATAGGTTGAGACAAAAATTCGGAGAAGTAATAAAAGTTCGCATGTCTTTTAATATCCACTAATTATCTCATTAGTTCTATTACTTCTCTCGTACCAAAGCGCTAACAAATGTTTTAAATAAAATAGTTATAATATAATATAAGTTGTATATATCAACTTTTTTTACAATAATTTTTTGGTAAATAGATTTGTTCTTACTGCAATACAATTTTTCTTGAGATATAGGATACAATGAATATATTGTCAAAAGTAATAATCTCATTTGTGATCAATAAAATAGAACAACAATTTTTGAAAACACCTCAAAACGACTTCTAATTTAAAAAAAAACTTCGTCAACATAGAGACATGATGGACTAAATGTTCGAAGATTAACTGACCAAACAATTACTAAAAAAACACTAAACACTTTAACCCACTAAACACCAAAAAAGTTTTAACTAAAACACCGACGCGTTTCAACAGCAATGCTGTCATTATCAAGGCGATAATAAAACTCAGTTTTAGCAACATTAGAATTTAATTAAATGGAGTTAAGGTGTGATACGATTCTCTTCACAAATGTGAGCTGATGCTGTTCATGATATGTTTTGTTACCACGGAAGGTAGTAATTGTTTGCGAAGTTCTTCACTGGATCTCTTGGTGCAGAAGTAGAACACTAAACACTTTAACCCACTAAACACCAAAAAAGTTTTAACTAAAACACCGACGCGTTTCAACAGCAATGCTGTCATTATCAAGGCCTTAACCCCATTTAATTAAATTCTAATGTTGCTAGATATGGCTCGAGTTGTATATCTAGTTTTAGATACTTATGCGCGTATACAGATAGGGCCAACTAAGAACGCATGGTAAACTAATTAGAAAACAGCGTCCCGTTATATTTACAGCAGTATTGTTTGAATCATATGTATTATTATAGTCTACGATTATCTGTGGTTTACGAGAAGTTTGATCAATTTCGTCATCGTGATGATTAGATGAAAGAATCACAACATTTTTGTTCTTCCTTGGCATGTATGGCGCCAAACTACAAATTTTAGTAAAGCCAAACATACTAGCTCCCGGTGGATGGGTTGGACATGAAAATTCTAGCGGTAGTTCTGTTTTTTTCTTGTGTATAGTTCCTATGACTGTTAACTCCCTCTAAGCCCTTCAAGTTTTTCATACACTGTTACGTATTCCGAAAGGCTATAACAGCCTTGCATTTGTTGACAAAAGGATCGAAAAATTCTTGAATAGGAGCAAGTTTGTTAATTTTGTTGCGTTCTTTATGAGACTCTCTATCGTCGAACCTCATGCATCTAAGCAAAAATTTGAATGGTTTTATTGACATTTTTAACCAAAACATTTCAATTCCGGAACCAGCTAATTTCCATATATCTGCCAGATTAGTTTTTAGAATACCAGCACATATTAGTAGGCCTAAAAATGTATACATTCCGGTATTATCTGTTGGTATAGCATTTCAATTTATATACGCGTTGACTAGCTGATCTAGAAATCGGAAGACGAAGGACTTTGTCTTGTTTCTGCATTCTAACATTTTTAGATGGCACCGATGGCTAATATTCTCCCAAGGATACGCTAGATCGATATAAAAGCGAGAAATGGTGGATAAGGGTGTCTTCCTCTTCGATCCAGGACGGTTCTGTGTGGAAGCCAGGGCCCTTAAGTGCGGTGAGCAGTCGCATTCCCGCGCCCCGTTGCCTGATCCAGATGGGCTTGTTCATGATTCCCTGGCGAAGGCCGAGGTCTTGGCCGACCATTTTCAGTCGGTGCACCAAATTGACTCGCACAGTGACTTGGATGACGATCTTGTGGAGCAGGTTGATGCAACTGTGGATAATCTCCTTTTTATTAAAGAGGAAAATCTCCCCAAAGCCACCCTGAGAGAAATCAAGAACTTTATTAAGTCTCGAAAACCTGGCAAGGCTCCAGGCTCAGATATCATCACAAATACCGCCATCAAGAAACTTCCAGACTTTGTTCTGGATTGTAATTTCTACTTACGTAACATGTTCTGGATGATGATAGAGAAATACAAGTCACCGTGAAAACCCTTGATAATACTGGATCTAGTGAATACAAATCGCACGTCTAAACGGTATAAAATCGAATTTGTAAAAGCTACATATGGAATGCAATAATATTTCGTTTCAAATTGCAACACACTTCAATTTTTTACCGACTAAATTGAAATTTTGAAAGGAAAGACAACATATTTGATATAAATCCTTTGGTTAGAAACCGTACTTTAGCTAGTGTAGTTAGAACCTGTTATTCACACACAAATACTTAATTGCGTTTCTGTCTAGATCTACATAAATCCTAATGCTAATTGTGTTGAATAAAATGCATCCCAATCTCCAGTACATGTATTAATTCCACAGCTAATCCGCCTACGGTTTTATAAATTCTTGCAATAATATGGATGCCCGGTAGCATGAAATATCAGATGAATACCTACAATGATATTTCGGCGCATATGAAATGTCCACAGGATGTATCGTAATACCTCAATAAAATATTCAATGAATATCTCTAGTAGATGGCTTTTAAGCTATTGAAAATGGGACATAAAACCGCTTTTATTAGCTTACCGGGAATTGTTTTTATAACCCACTAGAAGTTCAATGCGGAATGTTGAGGGATGAAAAAAACTTTATTAATCTATATAATAACTTCTACCAATATTTGAACACCTGGTGCTATTGTAGACTTTGTCTTAAAGCGACTTATTCGAAACATAACAAGTAGAAAAGGAAATCAGATACATCAGAAATTGAAAATAAAAACACAGTAGCCACAATAGTAGTAGTCGTGTTAGAAAATACAGCAAAACAAAACCAAGAATTATATTCCAAAACAAAATAATAAGGATTAAAAAAACAATTGAACTAGGTCCATATTCAACAATGTGTAAGTAAAACCAAATAAAATTTCAGGACTTAAATGAATAGTGACATGTCACCGACAAAATATTAGATAGACGATTTTACTAATGGTTGACAACACATTATATTTATAATGAAACAAAAATATTTATACGTTAATGGGATATGGATCAACAATCTCAAATATCCGGTTTTTAGTTATATTCTCTTTTTGTAAAACTTGTGATGGTCCTGACAAGGATACCCTCACTCACGATATCCATATCGTAGAAGTTTTTTATATTCCCAGTGATGAATTACATCCTGTATTCCAAAGTCGATACGCCGCTCTTACAATTGTTCTACGTACGTTGTTTACCATGAACCTTATCGGAGTATTCGATGTTCGTATAGACTGCGCACATATCCGCAGAAAATGTCATGTCCATGTCATATGTAAATCCCGCTGCTCTCTCCAACGACGACCAGTGATTCCAGTATATTAACTGAGACCAAAGCCGAATAACGAAAAATTATTTTCTCGTACTATGTACACATAAATCAATAGTACTTTTTGTATCTAGACATTATTCATATGTAGCTTTCGCCAGTATTTTATTTAGTTCTCTACAAAAACAAGGATGGATAATTGATACAAAAACAAGGATGGTAACATCAGTAAGTGGTGTGAAACATTTACTACCATTCCTGATATAGGCGCCGCCGCCAAAAACGAAACAAGATTGGATCGACATAAAAGCAATCTCTTTGTCTGTATTTATATTATCCCTATTTGTATCGTACTATGCTATAGCTATACATTGTCAGTTATGCCCTCTCAGTATTTAAAAGCAGTTTGATTCCAGTTCTCAGATTAAAATTCCTCTTATTATAAGAAAGAGACGAGTGAAAGTTCTGTAGTAAAATGTTTGGCTAACTGTATATTAACGTTCGATTGACTTGACGTTTCACAGTTTGATATTTTGTTTCAGCATCGTATTCATGTCTTGAAGTTGTAATATACATAATTACGGTTTGTTTTTTTATAGTGAAGATATGATATTCTTTGAAATTCTTCAGTGTATCAGAAGCCAGTTGTATGCTACAGACTTTTATAGCAAATGTGACAAAATGATTAATAAGCTTTTTGGATTGTGAATTGACTAAATAAATGCCGCCAATTACAAGTCCAATTTTACCAATTATGCTTTACCAAATCAGGAAACTAGGCTGTCCTCAGGGAAGAGCACTCTCTCGTCTGTCGAATAGTGGACAATTCTGTACAGAACCTTCATGAGACAGGCTGCATGGTTGCTGGTTATGCTGATGGCATAACAACCGAACAATTTGAGGGCTCCTTTTCCGAAAGAATGCAAAGTGTTTTGAGAATGCTTTCATATTCCACACTTATCTTACAAATGCACTAAAGAGACAATTTGGGGACTCATCTAGAATGACATACTGGATATATAAAGTAATGGTTTTACCCATTACTGATTATGCGCCTTTTGTGTTGTGGTCTTATACATACAAATCTGCTTTGGTAAAACTAGGTGCACCTCCTCTGTATCTATTGGTGAGGCTAGAGGTATTAAAATCAAAACTTAGATTAAAGTTAAAGCAAGAGTTAAGGCCAGCCTGTAAAGGGATTTCCTCAATTCGTAAACATACCTCAGACAAAACTGCTTCTGCTTCGCCACACCTTTCCACATTGTGACTTCAAATAGGGATAAGTGTAACCTTAGAGGTTAGACTCAAATAAAGGATAGTATATGTAGACGGATCTATATTTGCAAAGCTGGTTTTTAGGTTATACGCAACGGACAAGCACGAGCATAAGTAATCACAGAAGAGAAGTTATGGTATACTACAAACATAAGCTATAACTGATGATGATGCGGCTCATTTGCTATTTAAAAGGATTCATATAGGCGAAAGAATCTTCATAGTACGTAGTTTCCTCGAGTACTGCAAGCTGTGGCTATGGTCAAACTAGTCTGGATTACTAGATTTTCTAGTATTGAGGGAAAACAAAAAGGCGATGAATTAGCAATAAATGCTTTAAATATATGTTTTATAAAATCAGTACCAGTCTGTAGAATAACTGCAAGATTACCAATCCACCTAGAAACGAGTTTGTACAACTTCAGCCTTGTATGTGATCTCACTTACCACGGTTGTCAGAACCAGCACTTCTTCACGTACTATACTATATGACGCATTTAATAGCATTAGGAAGCAAAGCTTCAGGGTTGAGGAGTTGACACTTACACTTACTTACAGAAACTTATCCATCAACGATGTAGTATATTGTTCTGAATATCTGGTTGAAATAGAGTATAATCTATATTTTGTAAGATCTAGACAACTTGCAAGGAAATTCAAAAAATATGCGCTGAAGTATTCTCTTGCTGCAAAAAAATTCTAATAATTGATTGATGATATATTTCAGAATTTATTGTTCCATTTAGAAATATGTTTCATTTCTTTAGCACGGTTAACCAGACACCATTTTGTTTAGGAATGCAATAATTTCTTCATAAATTAGTAAGAATGTGCTACCAAACATAGTCTGGTGATTCTGTTTAAATATTCCGAAAGATAAAATCAGGTCATCATCATCGAAGTTATCTAAAAACTAATGATTCGACCAAATTCTTCTATCATAATTCACCAAAGCAAATTCCTTGGTAGCTTGAATTTTATAAGAACATAATATTGTCTCCTTTAATAACATGGTGGTACGTATCTACCGATATCTGACTTTATTGTGAGGTGTGTTTTTATTTAAATAACTGAATAACGAAATCTGACAACACAATTTATTTAACTGAAAGAAAATAGACAAAAGTACCTGTTATAACTAACTTATGAATTACAATTATTTTTTCGTTTATAATAAACAACAACATCATAAAATGTTCACGATTGCATTTAGCATCGATGAGAACGGATGGTTTTAGAATTTCGGGACGACCCTTATTTTGTTTCCCCTTTTGATCCTGTGTTATTCCATTTATTTAGATGGCCTCTAGAACGAAAGCAGTAATAAACACTGGTAAACGTAAGGACGAAAATCTTCTAACGCTGTTGAAAAATTCTGAAGCATGGGAAATACAGTTACACGCGCAAAATATTTTTTACCTGAAGTACACAATTTACATAACATAAAACATAACAAAATACCGAAGCAAAATCTGAATTGCGAAGCAAAACATATTCGCAGGGTTTAATATTTGTGTAGCATTTCAGATGCGTCGCTGGAACATTTCACTGTGGTTCACATATAAATAAATTGAAATTAAATATGCGGAGTATAAATAAGTATTAGTCGGTCTGAACATTATTATTATTTTATATCACGTATAAGTAAATTAGATTATTTAAAAAAAACGCTTGGAAACTTAATTTAACCTGAAACCTCAGCATCAATTGAAATATATTGACGCGAAACAGTCCAAATTATTATAGGGCTTTTAAGCGAGAAATGTAGCGGTACAGATGGAACTATTCTTTTTTGCCTTGGGATGGATAGTAGGTGAACGGGCCCGTAGGGCCCGTAAATGGAGACTAAAAGTGTTAGGCCCAGGGGAAGCAAATGGTGTATTTTATGATTTTGAAATTTATATTGGGAAAAGAACTGTGATATGTAGTTCTACGACTTATCAAATATTTATTTTCCAATAAAAACTTTAAACTATTACCTACGTTAAACGATATAGAATATTTGGAGACAGATGCAATTTGCATCTCTCGTTTGCCAAGCTACAGATTTCTAGTAGATACAGAGCTTGAGAAGCAAGGTAACGAATCTTTTGACCACAGAATTAACAAATGAGATACAAGAATGAATATTAAAAAACTTCAAACGCGAAGGTTAAATTAAAAACCCGAAAAAATTTTAGGTAACCGTTCGAGAAAATAAAATTTTACTTCAGATAGAATGAATAGATAAAAAAGACATCGTAGATACATATGCAGGAATATCCGTAGACAAGAAAATAAAATAATATATATGTAAATGGCGCTGAATACAACAAACATGTTCACAACAAAATAAGAATAAAATATGTTGAATATATTTTCAGGATGAAATACAAAATATATAGGTACTTATGAATATGTAAAAAACAAAATGTAAACTAGAATTACCGCAAGGACAATATGACATGGAAAGTGACCTCAATTGGGAACGAATACAGTTCTGTCGTTATATACATACGTAGAAATAAATTCGTTGAAAGAAAACACTTGCATGATCAATACATATGAAACAGTCTTTTGAATTCACGTATCCAATTGCCTTCTAAAATCACAACCTTTTATGTTTATTGGTATGAAGGGCGGTAATGGAGATGTTTTTCAATTACATCGCTATACTACGCTTATGCAAACAACAACAAACACTTTTAGGAAGCAATCATATTCGGAAAATACACTAATTAATCGATGTACTACAGTGCCATTACATTCGGTGCTAGCAAATAACAGAGAAATGGAATACTGAATTTACGTGAAGCCAGAGAATTAAAAGTAGCACTGGAAAAAAAGAATATTCTGCGACTGAACAACCTTTTTTAACGCATATTGACTGTAACTTTAGTATTAGTATACGAGTTTAAATTCCACAACTAGTTTAATCCTCGCTATTTAAGCTTTTGCAAAATAAATTCGTGTAGATTAAAATTGCCGAGTAAAACTAGAACTCCAGATGAAGGTTTTTAGGTTTACACTAGAAATAGATATTTGCATAATATAGGGTGAATATTGTAAAACTAACTAAATTCGTAAATACAATTAGAAGAGTGAAATCCTATTATATTTGTAGTTGTCCCAAAATACCTGATCAAAACTACACCACACCTTTTTTTTTCTAAAATGTCATGGATTTCGTTAGCTTTTAGCGCTGATCTAGTAAAAAATAACATCAAATAAGGAAACCACTCAAAACAGTAATTATCTGATTTCTTTGTTAAAACAACAAAAGTTGGTGATCTTTGTAACTCTCGTAACATTGGTGGGTTATTAAATACTTTGCAATCAGTCTAGACAACAAAGTTAAGCAACAAGCGGAATATTTATTTTAATCCTCGGGTGATTGTTTTCAATTGGTATATTATTTTTTAGTATTGGCATCATCTTTTGTTTTTTTTAATAGCATCGCCCAATGTGTTTCCTTGTGTTTAAAAAATCTTTTAATTTTCGAACTGATATGATGGTGTAAAAATGTTGCAACTTTACATTAGAAAGTATCCGAGAAAATGACATTGAATATTAAAAAACGCGGTCAGTTTTAAACATTTCTTCTTAATTTCTACATCAACATTATGTATTATCGGTAGGTACTAAAATTCTAAATCATTGAAGTAATACATGACGGCGTATTCAATTATCGCACAAAGAATTGAAATTTCAATTTTTATCGGATGCAAGGATACGATTAGAAATTTAGTGAAACTGATGATATTAGATATATTTAAAAATTTAGGCGTCCAAAGGTTTATGATAATTTAAAAAATCAAAGAAGTTGTTAAGTGCTGATAAGTTATGTTAGAAGAAAAGATAAGGCAGACAACAGTGCTACGTATCATAAAAAAAATGAAAAATATCGTCCTTACATATATTTACAAATTTAGGCGTCCAAAGGTTCATAATAATTTAAAAAATCAAAAAAGTTGTTAAGTGCTGATAAGTTGTGTTAGAAGATAAGAGAAGGCAGACAACAGTGCTAGGTATCATAAAGAAAATTGAAAAATATTGTCCTTAGAAAATTCAACTCTTCCAAGAACTTAACTAAGATGATCCCAATCAAAAAACTACAATTTTGTGAGTCTTTGAAGAATTAGTGCCAAGCAAATCAACGACTGCACCGGCAAAACTTATCAAAATTGCAGATATTGACCTCGAATAAATCCTGGTTGGATTGTTGAAGCCTACACTCAACACCTGCAAACATTGAATGCATGGGTTGTAATAGTCTGTGATAGAATAATAAGGCCTTTCTTTTACGATAGAACTCTTGCAGGAGAAAGATAACCTAGTTCCAGCGCTTGCAACAATTTGTCCAAATAACAATACGTGGCTTGTTAGAGATGTTTTGGACAATTATTTTACTATGACGTGGATTGCCAGACAAGAACCAATTTTTATAAAGTTTAAGGAGGTATACGTCAATAAAATACAAAATTTAGCTGAACTGCTAAATCACATTAGAGATAGTTATGAGGGAATTAATAAAACGGCTGTCACAAAGTTAACTATAACGATCATCTTAATTACGTTTAGTTCATTTTAGAGATGATAAAATTTTTGAGCACGAATTAATCCGGAAACAATTTAAAATGTACAGGAAGAATTGCTAAGTCAGGCATGCTTATCATGCTTATTATCAATAAGTTATAGTAAAGTAGAATGTATTTCTTTGAAAATGAAATAATAAGGCACAATATATTGCATTGTTTACGGTAGTAATTTGAAATTTAACGTCTGAAGTCAACTTCTATTTTTCATCTCAAACAGTAGAGATGCAAGATAAAAAGTTATTGAGTATTACTTTTATTTTTTAAATGACTCCGTATGACGATATTATCAAACTTACTTTTTTTAAATCAGGAAAGCATTAGCAGTTTTATTTAATAATTTTGTACTAAAGCTGGTCGACTCACTGCTGGCCCAGTGTTCAATATTCATTCTGCATTTTTCTGTATTTACAGAATAGCGGACTCTTCATAAGTATTGCATTCCAGATTCAAGAAAAACACAAACTGTATCGCTCAAAATTCTATATTTGCAGAAAAATACGTGTCTGCTTCTAAGGTCAAAACCGCCTTGATCTCTTCTGTCTATATCACTAATGTTTGTTTTCATAACTCACATACCGGTAGCTTAAAATGGGACATACAGCAACATACATCATTACGAGAGGAGTAAGATACTTGTGAAGATTGTATTACTATTGAGTAAAATTCGTTATAACTGAAATATAAATAATGTAATGCAATAAATAAAAATATGGCAGTTTAAAGATGGAAAATATATAGAATTTGAGTGTAAACGACGCGATGCATAATTTATGCCGCGAAACTTGATCCTTTAAGAGCAACACTTAAACTAGGAGAATGTATTTGAAGAAATGAAAGAAACAAAGTTAGCGTTAATATATTTGTCGTTGTATATGCACTGAAGTTAATAACTAAACGATTCAAAAAAGACATACAGACCAACTTGAGAGTAATACTACATAAAGGAAAAGAAACATAATTAAAATACATACAATAAATAAATGGGTATCCAACAGAACTAGCAACGCTATATAAATTATTATTATTATTCAAAAGCATTTCAGCATGTGGGAGAAATTAATCTGCTCATGCGATTGGTTATGATTACAGCAAATAATACAAGATCTTATATCACAAATAATAAATATAAATCGAGTAGGATCAGATTTTCGTTATTAACTGGTTTTTTTGGTAAATATTTGTTTCTTTTTTCAATAGGCCTAAATGCTTGTATAAACATGTCTAAAATATGTATATTACGTAATTAAACAAATAAACGGTGGGCGACAGCATATCGCAAATTAGAGATTACATGTATACACAATACAAAAGCTATTAGCAGTTAACTCTTGGTTTAGGGTTCCATAAACCTGGTAAGACAGTTTATTTCTGTTTTACATCTCTGAAATGTATGGTTATTTAGCTCTTATTTAATCAGTTCCAAACTTCAACCTACTCTATTGGAGGTTCTGTATTACAAATTCATAGTTAATGTGATTTTTTCTTATTAATGATTATCCTGATACTGTTTGGATACATTATATAATATTTTGGAATGTACCAAACACCACGTCTAATTAATAATTATTTAATGGCTTCCTAAGAGTGATTAATAAGCTATTACACTTTTTAATTTGTCGAGTAAAAAGTTGCAATTAGTTCGGACAAAAACCTCTGAAAGGCAAAACTAGTGTAAAATCACCATAGAGTCTACAACAATAACCAAATTCCAATATAACTGAATTAGTGTTTTTTTATTAAAAGAAATCTATATTCATTAGAAAGAAAAGTTTGACATGAAACCAGGAAAGCTACCAACTGCTCTTACTAATGCACTTAATTGCACTTTAGTATTAGTTCGAAACGGCATTATGGTCAGTTTAAAATTTCCATATTTAATAAAACCACACATTTTTGGACTAGCAATCGTCAATTCAATATCAGTGACCAGATTTCGAGCGATTGTAACATGTAAGTATATGAATACGAAACATGGAACAATAAAAATTGAACGAAAGGTACAAATACAATTCCTATAGTCAGCATTCTGTGCACCGGTTCTTAATTTCCAATACCTGCATAATACAGTTAACTTGTTTGAGGTATGTACGTTTGTTATATGTATGTATGTATATCTGCAAAGCTAGCTCCTTGTTGTGGCTGCATTTATCCGCTAGATACATATCATACAGACAACTGTTTGAAGCTATTCAGCGACTAGACATTTCATTGCACCACATAACTTTGTATTCTCTGTGTAGCACTGTCAAATATCAGCTTTAACGCAATTTAGATGACAATTTCCAATTTAATGTACAACATTTCATGAATATATTGAGTATGCAAAAAATATGAAAACTGCAAAAAAATTTTAGAGCATTGTTACTAAAGAAGTAATTTTCTGTTGTATTATAAATATTTTCAAATTTGACTCGTTCAAAAATTACAAAAAAACACGAGCAAAAATGCTGAAGATCTAAAACGTTCAGTGCAAGGAAAATTTGCTAAAAATCATTTGTCGGAACTTTTCTAAACCTATGTGGATCACCCACAATATAAACTTTGTTATTAAGTGCTCTCGTATACACCAAACGTTTAAGTTATCGATTCACATTTAAGATGCACTAAAGCTTCACCCAATTGAAAGCAACATTGTGGTAACATGTTTAACTCTATTTTGTTAAAAAAATCCGACACATATCCTTAGAATATTTATCTTGATTGTTCATCGTTTAGTAAGATACGTGGAAGCTGAACATTTGTTGATTTTAGTTCAAATTAATTTATTTAAAAATGTGTGACCTTTGAAGAGGTCAACATTATTTCGCAAAATTCTACTTAACGTATCTAATAACTAGTGTGCGGAAATCACGCTATCCTCTATCAAGTGTGATTCACTGGGATCGGTAAAGTACAGTCGAACAGCCTTACGTGTATATATGAATGTTATAGCAAGATCGAATCAATGAAGGTTGTCTGTTTGTACGTAACATATGAACCATATGTTTGCATTAAAAGACGTACAAACAGACAACCTTCATTGATACGATCTTGCTATAATATTCATATATACACGTGAGGCTGATCGACTGCACTACCGATACCAGTGAATCACACTTGATAGAGGATACGTCCAAGGGCGTCGTTTACCAGGGTTTGCTGATATCCTTCACCAAAGAGCTGGACACTAACTAGAATGCATTTGGCAACTACAATCTACACAGAACTATTCAACTGATTAGCGAACCGGGTAGGTCTGATTATAATGTTCTGGTCACTTGTAACACTTTTTCAATGATTTTATGGTGCTTCCAGTTTCCAAAGTATCTAAAGTTAATTTGTGTTTCTTTAAATTCTATCTAGCTATACTAGACAATTGTAAAGGATTAAAAAACAAAACAAGTTCTAGCGATTATTTACCGTTAATATACAGCAAATTTAGTATATATCAAGTTATTGGGATTGTCCTATGACTAAATAATGAAAGAACTACAAGATAGCAAAATTTTAAATGATAATTTGATTTTCAGACGTACAGTCATTTAATTCCACGCTCTGTTTAGAAAAAATTACATCTAGAGCAGAATCTGGGCCAATTTGGCATATTTTATTGATTACGAAAAAAGTAGCTCTGCTTAAGGATAACTTTTCTGCAAACCAATTCTAAACACTGCAACGTATTGTACAAGTAAGGAATATGTATAGGTTACAAATTTTTTATCTTCGAAACTATCCACAACAGTATTAGCAAATCTGAATGCGTTTTTTGTCAAGTTTGGTTTTATAGTTTTTTGATTTTTTTTTAATGTCTAGCAGCATTATGTATTTATATGCATTCAAGTGAATGAACAATGAACGATAATACATATAAATAGCTAATAAATTGTACACAAAACTATTTGCCACAAAATTGTTTTTATTTATATCATATTTATGTTGTTATGATGTTCTCGCAAAATGATTACGCCTTTTACATCAAAGTCATTTCGAACAACGAAATGTAGATGCGATTTCCATTTTTTCCTCATTTTGTTCCAGCAGGATGATACGAGTTCCGCGATATTATTCCGGCACTGTCCGTGGTTAAAAGCACATCTAGTCGACTGGATACATCAAGTACCGGTGATAATCGTCTTACTGTTGAACCTCTTCTTCCTGGCGTCGATTATGTGGGTTCTAATCACGAAACTTCGATCTGCGAACACAGTCGAAACACAGCAATATCGAAAAGCGGCGAAAGCACTCTTGGTACTGATGCCTCTGCTAGGAGTAACCTATATGCTGATGATAACTACCCCGCCTGGTGAAGCGTACATCATGACCATGTTCTACTATGGCCGAGCAGTACTCCTATCGACACAGGTAAGTGCAATTTGGTTATATTTACAATTGTATTTTTACTATACTTTTCTTGAACATGTTTGGCTTACGTTAATATGTACCACAGTTTTAAACTGATTTATTTATCCCCTATGAGCATTTCTGTTCTTTTAAATACACAATTAATGTTATTTGAATTATTTATTTTAGTTTTCTACGTAACTCATCAACATAATATTTTAGAACAGCGTATGCTATATACTAAGTTTCCTATTTAAGTTGATGAATGTAATATAACTATGTATAGTCGTCCCTACCTTTTTAAGACATGTTTAAGATATGTTAATTCTTGAATAATTCATTAAATGTTAGTACAAATCAATATTAATAGAAATGAAGAAATTACTTTAACTCCCGTTCACCAGCTCTAAGAAATTACTTTACCATCTCATTTAAGAATGATTTACAATACTATTCCATAACATATGTAGCTGCTACTCAATTAATTATGAGCAGAAGTCAATGTAAACATCATTAAGGCGCATAATAGGACTATGGCTTAATCATTTTGGATTGATTTGCTGCTACAGCTACAAACATTAATTTACATTCGCCTAAAATTTATGTGAATGTATGTGGTTAAATAATTTTGCGTATAAGACAAGAAAATAATTTTATCTTCACGTAGAAAGTCCCTCCTTATACGATTTTTCCAAGTCTCAAAGTTATTTGTTAATATTTTAGAAGTCAATAAAAACAAAATTTTAATTCAAGTAATTTTCTAGACTAGTAGTTTATGTTCTGCGGTAATTACGTTCCACGATAAAAACATATGCATGTTGCTCTATTATGAGGAATTTAATAAATAGGGCCTGACAACCAGTTAACCAGTTTGAAATGTTTGCATCACTGGTGCCGTAATAATACAAAAAGGTTTATTGTTTAATTTAAATCTAAATTATATGTTGTTTAAATGAAGTTATGTATTAATTAAATTATGGACAATAACAATGTTTCGGATTTGAGCAAATATTTTTCAATAAAAAGCAATGTTACAAAAAATTTAACACTCCTGTGAATTCCATATTTGTTTAGAGCTTGCTTAGTTAATTATTTTTATTAACTTTGAGAATATAAGCCTCTATATTTCAAAGTAAGAGCATACAACTACAGAATTGTTGTACAAAGATAGATTTCTATAGAGATAATATTACAATTATATTTTCACCGAAATTAATACATCAATGATCTCTGTTTCTACATATTTCTGTTGATATATATAATAGTATAATTACATGTTTTAATATTATTTGATAATAATGTTCTAAAATAAATTGATGTATACGATGAAAACTGACACACTGTAACAATTAGCAATTGCTTACGAACAGTTTATTATTTCTGATTAGTGCCGTCTTCTTTGTAATCGTTACAACTACTGCTTTGTTATGGCCTTTTCTTAAAAATGATACCTCTATGCTCTTCACTAGGGCACCATTTAGGCTTCGGGTACTTTTGAATTAGTTGCATCAGAGTGATTTCAAGGACTGTGTGGCTAAACACATGTTGAGAATGGTTCTCTAAAGTTCAAACAGGATTGATTTTCCAAGAATCGATGGTTTTATTAAGATTGTTTTCGTGTTTATAAATGTAAATACTCTCGTAGGCGTCGAGTTCCCGTGGCTTATCAATGGCTTTTAATAATTTGACACTGTCTATTTCAATATGATGTCCCTTTTCAATTAAATATTGCGCTACTGCGGACGATTCCTTTCTTCCATACCGAAAGTGAGCTGGATTTTCTTTATATTTAGTCTCTATTGACCTTTTTGTTTGCCCGATATAAATTTGATCACAGTCTTTACATGCAATTTTATAAATTCTAGACTTCTGTCTCATATCAGGTTTGTCTTTCGGGTTGCCTAAAAGATTTTTTAACGTATTATTGGTCTTATAACAAACATTTAAATTGAATTGTTGAAAAAAGCGGGTCAATCCTTTGGTTATGGGGTGGAACGGTAACTTGATAAATTTCTTTTCCCGGTTATTCGATGGGACTAAAGTAGTGGAATTTCTGACGTGATTCTTATATTGGACTTTTCTAAGCGTGCATTCAACATCTGCAGAAGAGAAACCATTGTAGACCGCTATTCTCTTAATAAATTCTAATTCCCTCTGAAATCTCACTTTATTTAGTAGGAATTTAACCAATCTATTAATTAAAAAAGTTATCGGGGACATTTTTTGTTGAAGTATAAAGTTCAATAGAAGAATAGACCCCTTCATTGTTTCCACGAATGTTTATTATTATTTTTTATTCAGCTGGGTTATTTCAAACTCCATTAGCCAGTCCAGATACAGAGGACATTTTATTAATAAAACCATTGGTGAAATGAAACTTACCTGGCACTAAATTTTGCTATTTCATTATACTCATGTAATCAATCACATCTATTAATTTTTAATTTCGGACGAAATAAACCAATTTCAACACTAATTTTGATTACAAACTAAAGTCCTAAAAGAGTGCCACATAGTTGTACATACCTTCATCTCTGGATGCATTGCGACGGAAACAATGAACTAAATAAACATTTCCAATCTCTTTCCGACAAAGCCAAATAGACCTAAAAATATCATAAAATATTTGGATATTATTCTTGACGAATGCATGTACTTTGTAGAACATATTAAGTAAGCGACAAAGAAGGCAGAAAATAGGGTTGCAAATCACCAGTATGGCAGGAAGTTCTAAATATGAAGGTGTATCGTAATACTGCAAAACGAACTCAGGGAGAAATATTAACTAGGGTTGCATCGGCGCTTTGCACCATACATACGGCGGCGCTTCAAGTGATTACAGATATTCTCCCGATTCTCAGATTGATCTTCTGGCACGAGAAAGAAAGTATATATGTACATGAAAATGGTGGTGTCGAGTAGAAGGTAATCGCTAAAAGCAACGCGATAAACAACTAGCAGACGAGGTGGAATGGAAATACTAGCAACGCACAGTGGACTAAAGGGTTAATACGAAACCTAGAAACTTAACTAAACTGCAATTTTAGGAGGATGGACTATTACCTCACGCAGATGCTGGGAAAGCATGGTGTTTTTAGGGCGTACGCCTTCAGATTCTGAAAAGACTACAGTAATACTTGCGTATACTGTGGAAAAGAGGACACTGTTTCACACACTATTCTTGTGTCAAAGATGGATACAGGCACGGACTGTTAGCACATAAATCATGCCAGATAATATAATCCATATTATATCTTTGGAGGAAAAATTGATGGCAATACACAAAATGTTAAAGGATCACAGAAGAAAAGGAAATTGAAGAGAAGGAAAGGGAGGCAGCAGTAACGAATGGGGAGACAGGAGATGTAGTGAGCAGATGGTAGTCAACTAAGACAGCCCAAGCACCCTGATGTTATGTCTAGAAAGATGGTTCCAGGGATGCTTATTATGAGCGTTTCAAGTAGGCCACTTTCCGACTTGGGAGTCGATAACGTCTGCAAAAAAAATAGCAACGAAATAACCCTAAGAGAGCTTGGAAGTGCATAGCTTTGTTTATCAAACTGCTAACGTTCAACAACACTAGTAAATTAAAATATAAAAGTTGGGTTGATAGGTTGATTTTAAAAATCTTAAAATATTGTAATTTAAATTAAAAGTCATGGGATCAGAAAAGTACTTAATTTAATGACAAGATTGGGATTTAAAGATACATCGAGCAAGAATATTTCTTCTCAGTAAGTGGAACAACGTTTGTCAATTATTCGAAACAAACAAGGTGCAACCGTGTACAGTGGTGTATGCGCTTGCTGTTTCATAGTTTAACGTTATCCTCTATTAAATTGTACCGAAATTTAGTAGTCGATAGTATAGAAATGCTTGTATCAGTAACTTTACTAGAAGCAGCTGGTTATTAGTTCGCATTAAACTTTAAATTTGCTGGTATTGCTACTCAGGCAAATGTATATTACAGCTTTCCATAATTGCTAAATTCCAGTTATAGAGATAACTAGAATTGAGTTTCACCTTTGAATATTATATAATGTATAGTTTGTTCAGTTGCATAACATTTTATACCACTATTCGGAAATCTTTCAGGCCAAAAATGTGTGCCGCTGACGATACTACAACCAGCAAGAAAAACATAAATTAAACAGCAAGTGTCGATATCAAAAACAAAATATTTCTGTATAATCTTAGGAAGTTTCTGTACCAAACTCTGATAGAAAACAATTTAAAATTCTCAAGGAGTTCTCATAGATTTCCAGTGGATCAAATAAACATACCACCCATGAACTCTAATGTAGCTAGGTAAACATTTTACATAGATATGTGGTTTTGCTATTGATTAAGCTAATCGTGACCAAGTGCACTAAATTAATAGAAATTAAATTGCATTACCACCAAATCACCCACAATTGTATTTCGTTCTAATGATTAATTTATAAATATCATGCCGATATTATAATTATTTATACATAATTAATTTACTTTATTGATAAATCAAGTTAATTACCCGATGTTAATATTAACTTTAATACAATTTACATAATTCCAAACGCAAAAGCCGTCGCTTCCACCAAATTTATATACTAAATAATAAATAAAATATTAGTGATTTATAAACTAGTAACATACAGCAGTTTCAGCTTTTAAAAATCAATCTTTTACCGTATCTATGGAAGTAACTCTCCAGACTTGTTTTCATAGGTATCAGCGTAAGATTTACCGTAAATAATTCATATCCGCTCTTATTAACTTAATAGAAAAAGTTTGAAAAATTTACAAGCAAGTTTATAGAAGAATTATATAGAAAAATGCATTGAAATATTATACTGTAACGTTGTTGAAGGAAATCTGCAGTGAGTCACAAACTCAGCAAAAGATACATTTATTTATTTGTAAATTAAGTTACGAAGCATTCAAAATAATTAATTTTTGTTTGTGTATAATTTTAGGAAAAGCTTCTCAAAACAAACTCCCAAGAGCGCAATTTTAAAGCACAATCTAAAAATTTGTAAATACAATTTATGCAAATCTAATTTTATCCTCAGCATCACTCGTTTATTTTCTTTTGTTGGCATTCTATCATTTTTACATTCATCATATGCTTTTGATTCGTTGTAAGTTTTTACATCGCTTATCATTTTTCATTTCAAGTTTACTTTTCTTTTTAGCAGAGGGGCTGGGAGGTGTTTTATCATAGTATTTTTTTATCTCACCTTCGAAATTGATTAACCTTCCGTTAACATTTTAAATCTTTTCGTATTCTTTTTGCGATGACGTGAGCTGAATTTACCGCTCTGGCAAACTTCCAATTTTATTTTCTGTACATAACAAGCGGATCGGTTACCGCTTCAGCTCACTCTACGTTCATCTTAATGTTGGAGAGATACAACGTTTGCCTGAGGTGATATTTGCATCAACTTGTAATGAGCTCATAGCTTAGTTCATTTTAATACGTTACAATGCACATATACATTATGAAGGATTCTAATTATGTTAACTGGTATCTCGTTAATTACGAGATAAGATTTTGTCAATTTACATATAGCTCCTGACTGCAATAGTTAAAGTTCCGCAAAGCTACAATGATAATTGCTGCAAAACGAGATGAAATTATATTGTCTCGATTCTAATCTACTAGCGTTTATAGCGCTAAAAGATAGAAAATCTATGTTAAATATGTATTAATTCATCAGCTGTAAGCAAAATGGAATATAATAGCAAACAATATTACGTTTAACAAGTTTTAATAGAGAAATCCTCTTCTTCATTCTGTCAATTTCCTTGATGTTGAACTAGGAATCTCACTCTAATACTTCGTTGGCTTGATTTAAGTTTACTATCGGTGTGGTATTTCCTATTCCTACCGTACACCGCAAGGGTTTCCAGATGGACTTAAATCCGGTGAGCCAGCTGGACAGTGTAATAATTCGATTTATTTTTAACAAAACCAAGTTGCGATACGTCTTGAAGCGTAGACACTGGTATTCTGTTAATATATATTTAATCTTGAAATGGAGTTTGTTTTTCAAAATTTATTTAAAAATATATAGAGCTTATTTATTGCCAATAATGTGGTACAAAAATACATTAATAAGATAAAA
>CM043019.1:111404134-111568495 GCA_023690525.1 Holotrichia oblita
ACTTCGGTTCTGTTGAACCGAATTTTGCAAATTTAGTCTCGTTGGAAACAGCATTAGTCCTTCAATCTCTAATAATTTTCACAAATTGAAACCAATCTAATAAGTCAAGTGCATGCTGTTTAAGTTTATTCGGAATTTTGTTTTTTTCTCAAAATATTAAATGGAAGCATACATTTCTGACAACAAATTAAAAAAGTATGTTAAATTATGGAACAAATCAGTAAAAACCAAGTATCGCTATCTTTACCAAGCCGAAGATATCTTCAGAAACGTGTGGATGGTAAAAGTGTTCTCTATAAATTGAAATTATTCTGCCTTGAATGGAATGCAGCAAATTTGGTCTTATTAGAAAATATTGTCATTGTACTATGTGTAGTGATCGAAGCGTTTAATTTTTTCTTGTCCATCACCGCTAGAAGGCGATAAACAAATATAAAAAACGCAACTTTATGATTTTTGAAAAGAATAGTGCGTGGATGCTTGAAGTACAAAAAAATAGACTATCATGGGATTTTTCCTAAATCATTATTAGTCGAACATTGAACACTTCAAACCCACTAAGCATTGCTGTTGAAACGCGTCGGTGTTTTAGTTAAAACTTGTTTCCGGTGTTTACCAAGAGGTCATGAAGAACTACTATTAGTCATTCAAATTGTTTAATACTGTCTTGATTTCTATCACCGCTAGAGGCGTTAAAAAGAACAACATAGAAGATGTCGCTAGAATTCGCAACAATACGCTTTTCAATATGATGAGTGTGATGTGCATTTCTCCGTAAATATTCTCAATTTTCTGGGCCCTGATAGGTGAATTTAACAGGTTAGTCTATTTTCATGCCACCCAGGTCTCAAACTTGACTTGTTTAGATTTTTATTTGTGGGGGCGAAAAGAAATATCTTATTTTTGTAACATGATCTACTGTCACTAAATTGTGGGAATAGGAAATATCGTTCAACGTATTTCTAAGACAGAAATAGAGACAGTTCGAACCCATTCGTTGTAGAGTGAAAGTTTGCATCGAAAATAATAGAAGACGACTTCAAGATTTAGGCCGCCACTGTTGTTGTTTTTCTGCATTGCTTTATTTGAATTTACCGTTGTGCTGTTCACTAAAAAATCTTAAGCTTTCAGTGCATTATTTTATAGTATCAGCATAAATATAACCTTCCACTGTTCTTTTTCTTGAAAAAATCATAAAATTTCCACATTTATGGAAATTGCCTTAACGCCCTCTATCGCTAATGCGCAAAACAATATTAAACAATTTGAATCATGAAAAAAACATAGGCCAAATGAAAATCCTCTCCAATAAGACCAAATTTTGCTGAATTCCGTTCACAGGAAGCAGAATAATTTCAATTTAAAGAAGAAACTTTTTACCATCCACGTTTCTGAAGATATCTTCGAATTGCTAAAAGCTAGCGATGCCTGGTTTTTACTGCTTTGTTAATAATTTAGCCTACTTTTTTAAAATTTGTTGTCAAAAATGTATGTTTCTATTTAATATTTTTGTGAAAACAAAATTTCCGAAAAAACTTAAACAGCGCCCTACTTCACCTCCCCTTCCCCCCACTTCACTTATTACATTCATTCCAATTTGTAAGCATTAAATTTAGGAGTAATGCTGTTTCCAACGAGACTAAGTTTGCAAAATTCCGTTCAACAGAACCGAAGTTATAAACGCTCCTTTAATACAAAGTTCCCCCCTCCTCCATATTTCACAAACTACAAAAAAAATTGTCCAATGTAAAATATGCAAAATTTTTAGCAGATTCCGAATTTCATATCTATGATAGACTTTGAGTTGGTAAATTTTGCCTTAAATAAGAATTAAAATTTTTGGTGATCAGTTATGCCCTCTACCGGTCATCCTACGCTTTTCTAAATAATTCCCAGATGTTTCTCGGGCTCATTTTAGTCAGTAATATTTTTCCCCAAAGCTGTACTGTAAACCGTTCCTGAGATATGGCCGAGCGACATTCTTAGTTGGCCACCCGGTACAATTAGGCTTTGTATGTTCTATTTTTTGTGTACCTGTTCCGCATGTTTTAATGTGTTTAAGTTTGCGTTGCTTAGGATCCATCCTGGGTCCATTGTTATTTGATATTTACATAAATGATCTACCGAACAATGTCTTTGGTTTGCTTATTCTTTATGCTGACGATACAAACATTGTGGTGGCTGGTGCTCGTGTGGCTGAATTAAAGGAAAATGTAGCGATATATTCAATAAACTTTCAGAGTGGTTTGCTATGAATAATCATGTACTGAACCTTGAAAAAGACTAATATAATATTCTTAAATTCTGCTGCTTGATTGAGATGAATGTCAGTGGCTATGTTTGAGTTCGGCGCCACATTCTAAATTGTTGGGTCTTACTTTTGACAGTATATTTAACTAGGATATGCATCTTGACAAATTGAAATTAAAGAAAGGGCTATATGTGTTGTCTAAAATGAGAAAGAGTAATCAAGATATGTGGCAAAAGTTGTATTTGCCTACATTTGCACATTAACCATTGCCTTTTATTTTGGCCTAATACAAAAGCATGCTATAAGAATTATAAACAAATCATGCAGACCATTTTTTTGTTACTTTAAGGATCTCAAGCACTTTTATTCTATAAGTTTAACCTCTTTATTTATTCTTGTCAGTGTTCTTCAATATTATTTATGTATTTCATATAATTGCTCTTTCGTTAAAATAACTACTCGTTTTATTCACTTTCTTTTGCCACGTTCTCTTTCTCTTACTAGATATTATTCTATTCTAAAATAATAATACGTATTAATTGACTTATAAAAAACACGTTCCTATTTTTAGGCTTGATAAGAAAAGTTGTTGTTCCTTTGCGACAGTAACTAAAAAAAATTTCTACTATGCTTAAGCACATAGAATAGCAAAAAACACTTGAGAGCTATTGATAATACATAAAACAGCAACATATTATTGTATGACCATAAAAACATTTGTTGAAGTTTATTGACATCATACTGCCTCCAGGCTATCAGAGTATAAATCGAATACATGTCTATCGATTGTTATCGCAATGCCGAGAAAGAATGGACATATTATTATTATTATTTATCGATCATTATCGATCGATTATTATTATTATTTGTCGATCAAATATTGTAAAATCACGTTGCATTGGCTTATTTGTAAAAATTTCAACGCAAATTTATTGCATCAATCGATTTATGTCGCCTACACATAGATCAAATACCATCCTAATATATCCCGTTATTACAAGTCGTACTCAGCGATCCGGTCTAATTTGGTAAGAGGTTAAACCCTGTTTATCTGCTAAAATATTTATCACGCACATTCACGAAAACTATATACCGGGCGCGCGCGCACGAGCTGCTGATACGTTTAGAGTAAGATGAAAAAGAACAGCGAAGAGACGTCCCTTAGTTAACACAGGAAACGTATATCGGTACTGGTTGCTTGGACGAATGCATTCAATGTATCTCTTTATCTAACATATTAAAATCCTATGCCTGCTCTAACACATTGAAGATCCTATCAACAGATCGAAGTGCTCAAACACGACAGAATGCATTTGAGATAGCAACAGACTTGCGCCTGTGTACATGCACATTAGACTCAGCTATCAAGGTGATGCGAAGAAATTGATAATACACCGAGAGTGTCAGACAGAGCATAACATAGCGGTTCCCAGTTACAGTCGCCCACACATTGCTAATGCATCTATCAACGGGTCGAACGCGCGCATACTGTATGTATGTATGTACAGTGGCCAGCTTTTAAATCGACACCACCGCAAGCTAACGTCGACCTTATCTACTAATAATATCTACTATAAATCCTAACTGAAGGCCACACAATGTAACCCCTCTACATTGTTATTAAGGTTTAGGAAATTCCGTAACGGTATCGATTATGCTGCTGTCCACTGTACATACAGTAAGGCAGCCTTAACATGTAACATTATTGCCGCTAGAGTTTGAAAAAATGTCAGCGTGTTTGTCACATCATAGATATTAACATAATATTGGTCTTGCAAATACAAAAATGTATTGTTTTACAGTCATATGTAAATGTATATACATATACTTTGAACGACGTGGTTTGGTGCATTCTTAAAAAATTGTGTTTCTTGCTAACTAATTCTAGGCAGGAAAATTCGTGTTTATTGCATATACACTACCGCTCATAATAGTTCGGACAACTAGAGAAAATTCAAAAAATCATTAAATACCTAAATTAAATTAAAATAAAAAAATATTACGAACATTAAAATATATTTGGAACATATTTTCAAAAAAGAAAAAATTATTCTAACAATATATACAGCAATAATCACTAAACATTGCGTTCGTCAAAAAAAGCCACCTTTGGCGCGAAGAACAGCTTTTACAATTCTGGGCATTCGCTCTATTAGTTTTTCCAAAACTGTGTGCGGCATATTCACCCATTCTTCTTGCAAGATATTCCACAGAACAGCTGCGGACGTAGGACACGTTTTCCGAACCCTTCTATCTAATTCATCCCACAGCAGTTCAATGGGATTAAGGTCAGGACTTTG
This sequence comes from Holotrichia oblita, assembly GCA_023690525.1. Lineage (NCBI taxonomy): Eukaryota > Metazoa > Arthropoda > Insecta > Coleoptera > Scarabaeidae > Holotrichia > Holotrichia oblita. The sequence continues at coordinate 111,408,686 of CM043019.1, forward strand.
TGGCGCCCAAACCATTACCTTCAGCGTATTAGCTTCCTGCAGGGTATTCAAATAATTTTTAACCACCAGCACAGTATGTTTCGGATCGTTGTCATGGATGAACGTAAAACTGTTGCCAATTAATGGTTCACTTGATGGTACAGCGTTTTCTTGCAATATTTCCAGATACGTTTTTTTTTCGCATGATACCTTCAATCCTTCGCAAATCCCCTGTGGCAGCATAACAGAAACAACCCCAAACAAGTACCGATGCTATTCCTTGCTTCACAGTGGGAACGACGCAAGCAGGTAGCATTCTTTCAGTCGTTGATCTTATAACGAAAATTTGCCTACGTTGTCCAAATACCTCGAATTTGGAATCATCGCTCCATAATACATTTTTAAAGTCGTCCACTGTCCAGTCTTTATGCGCTTGGGCCCACTGAAGTCGTTTCTGCTTATTTCCAGCGCGGAGCAATGGTTTTTCAACGCAATACGTCCATGCAGATTTGTTGCTTTCAGTCGTCGTTTTGCAGTACTCACACAAATGTGGTTCTGGCGGCCGCGATTCATTTCTGCTGTAATTTCAGGTGTGGTCAACCTTCTGTTACGTTTACTGGGTAGTTTCATACGTTCCTCGTCCGCCAGAGATGTTGTTTGTTTTATTTCACATTGGAAATGGATTTACATCAAGTAAAGACCGACTCAATCCAACATGTTGTTTGCGGTCGTCCACAACGTTGCCGGCATTGTATATTACCCGAGCGTAGGTATCTCCATATAATGTCATGCACGGTAGATTTATTTACACCTGTCTTTTTCGAAATTTGACGCAGAGAATATCCTTTCTCATTAAATGCAATTATAACTGCACGTTTTTCTTGAGACGTTGGCTTTCCTCTAGGCATTTTACCTAATTTAAACACACTTTCTTGTCGAACAAACACTAGCACACATACGCATAAAACAGACATCTATCTAGCTACTAAAGTAGACATCAGGAGATAACAACCCTCTGGGATATCAGCAGGTAACATTCTAAAGCATATTACACACGTTGACAATGATATTGAACTAATTATCGGGCCTTCTTAGAATCATTATAGAATGTCATTAAGAATGGCATCTATTTCCAAGTATTATTAGATGAAATTTTTTTGTCAAAATTGTTTGTATTATAGTGCAAATAAAGTATCCCTTACTATAATATTATTTACCTATGTAAACAGCAAACCCATTTCTAATAACAATTTACGATATTTCTCTAGTTGCCCGAACTATTGTGAGCGGTAGTGTAGATATATACTGCATGTCTCAGTTTGGCTGCCGCGCCCTTATATACCTGTTATTTATAAAAATACTAAAATTGGTGGTGGTTTGGACATATTACTTCTAATTTGACATTTTTTGTTGGTGCCAAAAATACATTCTTACTTTCGGTTCAACCGAATTTTGTGTCATATTTGAAACAATTGTTATTCAAGATTTCGCTAGCTGTCGAAAATTCTTTAAATATTTAATTTTCACGAAGTTCGTTGTAATATTTTATTTATTATAATCACAAAAGGCCAGTAATACAACCGAACTTTTGGAAGTGATAAACAATATTTAAAATTGTTTGAATTTGATTTATTTTATGAAAAATCGCAAGAAATATATGTGATATATGGAAATTGTCAGCATGTCACAGATATGAGAATACAAAATGCAGTAATTTCACTTTGGCAACACCGTACATCTATCTCGTATCACTATCTCCGTCATTCTAACATATACATAATGTACATGTATGTACTTCACCATTGCATGTAATGCTATTTACAATGCCTAGTATCTGGGTTGTCCAACCTGTATAATCCTATGCTAATTTGCTTTTTTCCTGTTAGATATAAGACTAGATAGTTTAACTTTGGAGACCCGTTCAATCTGCGTATTTTTCTGCGTATTTCACTTGTTAAGTTCTTGTTTCTGCGTTTTACATTCCCAAACTGAGCAGAATATATTATGACTGTTATAAAATTAGAATATTGAGAAGATATTAGTACTAGAACTTGTCGATACAATTATTCCAACCATTAACCAACTAGTACATGACTTGAACCCGTATACGATATTAATTTACGGTAATTGTAAACCTAAGATTTTTAACTACTTCAAGTTGGAACAAATTCAGAAACATTTCATGAACTGTAATTTAAGGCTAAATGTAGTTTTATTATCGCCTTGATAATGACAGCATTGCTGTTGAAACGCGTCGGTGTTTTAGTTAAAACTTGTTTGGTGTTCAGTGGGTTAAAGTGTTTAGTGTGCTAAATGTATGTCTGTACACTAAAACGTAAACTACATATGGTAAATTGTGATGTTAATAGTTGAACTGTTGAATTCGATTATAAGATCAAGGTATAACTTAAGATCTTTTATGCAGATTATAAAACCCGTATAAATTGAAATTAAAGAAAATTATATCTTTTATGAGATACTATCATGTTATTGTATATTTTAATCTATTATGATCTTTAACTCTGACTATTGTTGTCGATAAATGGAAGGACAGTGATTTTTTCAGAGAGTTTTCTCGTCATTCGCTGTTAAAATTTAGCGCGGCATATAATTTTGCTCAAGTCTAGACAGTGATAGCCAGACAAGTGATAATTGAGTCAGCAAGGCACCCACCACATATTAAAAAAAAAAAAAAAAAACATCAAAATTGAGTCATAAAAATTAATTTTGATAACATCAGTGTAATTGATAGCAAGGGACTAAAGTACGATAACCATTTCATGTGTAACTTACAGATAATCTGCGGCATTTATTAACGCCGTAATTTTTGTAATTAATACTTGCTCTTAAAACGCAAGAGCTATTACGATTTACATAATTCCTGGTTGCAGCTAAACTTTCAGTATAGCTACTATAACATTTTGCCATTCAGATTTAGTAGAAGCAATTTGAATACATTTTCTTAAAGTCAATAAAAATTTTAAGTTTGATACCATCTATTAATTTCCTCGTTTGTGCATGCATTACTATTATATAATTTGGAATTAATTAGAACTTATTATTGAATATATACTGGAAATATAAAGTACATGTATTAACTACATGTGTATTATTGTTTGTTGGGTTTAATTGCAACAAATCCCAAAATACATTTGAAAACAGGTTTTGTTCGATTTAAACTTGTGTTGCTACGTTGTTCGTTTTTAAAGGTGGTTTCATTTTGTTAAGTTATTCGTGTGGAATTCAATGTGATGATCTCATTTCCGTTAACTTCTGCGCTGTTGGCAGTGGGGAGTAGGTATAGGTAGTTAGTAAGTTTTATAGGTATCTTTGCTTGCCGTTATATTTTCGTTTAGTATAAAAACATGTATTATAGATATATAAAATATAAATAAAGAATTTTATCACGGAAACTGAAGACTCATTAAAATGTAACAACGACAATTACTCAAAGTAATATTCGCGCAAGTAGAAAATTACATTAGGTACCTAACAAATAAATGAATAAACAAAATAACCACTGCAATATACAACATTTCTTTAATATAAATCTTATTGAAGACCTTGTGCGAGTACTATTTAGAGATAACCAATTAAGCGTCTCACAGAACAAATTTCTTCGTCCCTTACATATATATGTCCACGTAGCGACATGCGCAAATATACAAGGTTATTCACGGAACTGGTTCGTTAGAACTTTTCGATATTCCTGAAATCCTACAATTCTGAAAACTTGTAGTTATGGATAGTATCATCTGGTCTCATTGGTGAAATTGTATCACATCCGGCTGACCGAAAGTTCACGTCAACTTTCTTAATTAAATAACATGGTATATTTTTTATGAGTTTTTTATATCGCTGATGCAATTCTGCATCACAACTTATAATGAGACCAGATGACACTATCCATAACTGCAAGTTTTCTTATAATCGAATGAGAACATGCGTATGCTTTATTTGTTGACAATATTCAAAGAAATTTTGCAGTACAGCTTTTCGCAGTCACTTCACAACAACATTCTAGGCAATAGATCTTCCATCCGCTGTAACTTAATTCTAGAAACCTTCCATGGCTAGTCGATACTCAACAGTAATGATTAACCGCATTGTCTGAGACTTTTATTCAATACTGTAATTAGTTTGCCCCTTAAATGTGTAAGAAAAGCGAAACACTGACTTAGAACGGGTTACGATCTAAGTAATACATATATTTTTATTTTAAAATAATATTATTTAGTTTTAAATACAGAGAATACAATGTTTATAAAATTAATGAATATGATACTAATTATTTGAGATTAATTTATACAGCTCTTGTTTATTGTATAAATAATTACTTAACAGGTAAAGACATTACAAAATCTACACGCAAACATTAGTGAGTGCATTATTGAAAGTATGTACCTGACATTAAAGCATACACAAAGCTTTGTACGTAATAATTGTAACATGAGTTTTACTTTAGTAGTGTTTAATAATACAGGATTTCAATTTGCTAATAGAAAAACGTGTACATGTAGAACGAAGAAACACATTATCGCAAGCGTAAATAGTTATAATTATATACATACTACAAATATGCATTAAGACCAGCTTACGCTTTTAATAACATTCAGTTCATATAGATGTTCAATATATTATACGTACCAAAACAATTTATGAGATTCAATTTCTGTAATTTTTTTATAGAGAACTACAGTGCGGCATTAGTGAACGCTGTGCATGAAAGATAATTAATAATATACCTATCTCCTAATACATAGCGGTTTGTTGATGATTTAAGAGTTTATTTATTTTCGTACTATCTTATCAAAAGCGCTAATCGTCCACAGAATTCTCAATAAATTATTGTTGGTTAAATGTCTTTTATTGGCAAATAAGTAATAAATGAATAGTTTAAAAATGTATCCGTTATACAATAAACTATATAATATGTCTCAGATTGAGTAAGTTAACATGGAGTACTTTCATATAGCCATTCATTAGCTATAGCAAAATATTTAAATTAGGAATTTGCTTAGGTATCATTAAGAAAAATTGGAAATTTCAAACTGTTTAAAAATTATTTGCATTTTCTAAAATAAAATGTATTGGAAAGTGTCCGGGATATAATAAGATATTTCAAGTAAAAGTTATTATTGTAGATATATATATATTTTTTCTCCCCCTTTTCCCGGAGCGGTAACGAACAAACCGTAAACCCAAAAAAGAAAATTTTAGACAGATTGTAGATACTGGTAAAAATTGCTACGTTAAATGAAACCCGTATTGGAGTTTTATTAAATTGTATCCTTGCCTAGTGGAAGCACATTTTGTTTTCCGACGAATCCAGATTTCAAATGAATGTCAGTAACTCGCGAATTTTGGTTTGTCGGACACGTGGTGAGCGTTAACTGGAGCACTGCATTCAACCACGCCATATCCACCATTAGCAGGGCATTATTGTATAAGCAAAAGACTATTTCTATCATTTTTGAGTAAATTTTAGAATTGTTTCTAAAATTTATTTAAATAAATTTAATTGTAGCGCCATCTCTACGTTAAGTTATAAGATAATATTTAAGCTCATGGTGTTTCTAAATAGCAAACTGTATTAATGAAGTGACTAATTTAATATAAATTTTAATTATTTATTATTTTGCTCTTTTTTGTGTTCATTATTTTCTAAGTAATAAAACTAAAGAAAGACTGGAAGAAATGAAATCAAAAAACTAAGAGGTGAAGGGGTGGTTGAAAACATGGGGACAGAACAGGCAAAGAAAAAGGACATGAGTTATGAAAAGGATCCAAATGTGAGAAGAGAAGGTAAGAATGGAACATGGAGTAGGAATTATCAGGAAAAAGAAAAAAATAGGTAGTAATCAAAACTCAAAAAAGAAATATGGAAACTAGGTACATGGAACATCAGTTTAACAGGAAAGGAACAAGAATTAGTGGGAGAATTCGACAAAGTAGGTCTAGATTTACTGGGCATAACGGAAACCAAAAAGAAGGGAAAGGTGAGATGTTACTAACAGGAGGCCATATGTTAATATATAGTGGAGTGGAGCAAAATGCCAAAGCAAAGGAAGAGGTAGGCTGTATTATAAACCAAAAAATTACCAAGTACGTAACAAAATGGACAGGTATCTCGGACAGAATACTAACAATTGAGATGAAGATGACAACGACTCACTTACAAAGAAAGATGAATTTTGGGAGGAACTAGCGGAGGCAATAGAAGACAATAAAGGTAGACTAATATTACCAGGAGATTTCAATGGACGGGTGGGGACAAAGAACCAAGAAACAGGTGAACCAATTGGTAAACATGGCGAAGAAGTAAAAAATAATAATGGTTCAAGATTTATTGAATTCTGCTTAACACATAACTTAATAATCACAAATACTTTCTTCCAACATAAAGATACACAAATACACGAGAGAAGTAGTGAGCAGGAGCGAGAGGTCGACAATAGATTACATAGTAATAGATAGAAACCACAGACGAGAAGTAAAAGACACTAGGGTGTAGAGAGGTGCAGAAATATAATCAGATCACTTCCTCGTGATAACAAAAATAATAATAAAAAGCAGCTCAGAACGTAACAGAACAATAACAGATGCAGGACGGGGCAAAACGAAAGAAACTATAAGAACATATAAACTACGCGAAGAAGGAACAGCCGCGAAATACAAGGAAAGGGTAGAGTTGGAAATGAATAAAATTAAGGAAAATATAAATAATATGGATCTCTATATGTATTTACAATAAGGCAACTTGTCGACAAAAACATAAATAGTAATATATATGTTGCATACATCAACATAGAAAAGGCCTTCGATTGTATTCCCTGAAAAATTGTATGAAAGAGTAAAAAAAAAAACAGAGGAGTAAACAGTAAACTGAGAAATAATATAAAGAGCCTATATAACAACACAAGAAATTATATTAGAACAGGTAACTTGCAGTCAGTTCTGGCAAGGAACGAACGTGAACTACAGCATAACTTAGAAACATGGAATAAAGCCTTGGAAAGGAGAAACCTAAAAATAAATATAAACAAAACAAAAGTAATGAGCATAGGGAATACGGAAACGAAGATATCCATAAAATGAACGGTGTAGATCTAGAACAGGTAGACGTATATAAGTACTTAGGCGTTAATATACATAGAAACGGGACAATGGAAGCAGAAATAACAGATAGGCTAAAAAAGGCGACGAAGCTATACTATGCTCTAAGTAATTCTTTCATACGAAATAAGAAAATAACAAAAAGAACAAAAATAACAGTGTATAACACTATCTATAAACCCATATTGACGTATGGAAGTGAAAGCTGGTTACTGAACGAATCGACAAAGAGCAAAATACATGTACAGTACAAGGTATTACGCTACCGATGAAAAATAGTCACCAAACTATTTGGATACTTGGTTGGCGTTCGTAATTAATTCATTGTTTTTCACAAGGTTAATCGACGTTTGTCTATTGCTTGTCTTCAGCTTATTGTTTACAATGCCAAACAATGTTTTGGTTTTGTTGGACGAAAGATTTATTTTAGTTTCATAATAGTTGCGCTTAGTTTCAACGATAAACAAATTTTGTGGTGTGAAGTTCCTCCTTTTTGAATTTCGAAATTTTAAAATTGTTCCAGGTTGTTTGGTTGATTTTAAATGTTGTTTTAACTTTCTAGAAAAGATCCTTCGTGAAATAAATAGAAAAACAAATGTTGTAATATTATTGTCAACCCATTCATGATTTATTCTGAAAGAGCTTCGCGTTCTCTTCCGTCCAACCGGGCACGATACCTCGAAACACCACAAAACCGAAATAAATGAAATCATCAATTTCAGCATCATCCACATTCGAATGAATGTACATAGTTGGACCAATCATTTTTACTTAACCGATATTTAAATTCAGCTATGTTTGAATCACCTATACTTCGTGAAATAAATGAAAAAAAAAATAAAATTACTGTCGTTCGGCGCATTCGAAAGCTGATGCTCACGTTGAGAACCTGAGCCAAATGTTCCAGGAAATTAGGCTCCACAGAACTTTGTGCGATAGATCAGAGACAAATTTTCAGATTTGTAGCAACCCAATCTTTTGCAGATTCAGAGCGAAAATAAACCAGATTTGTTTGTAGGCGTAGGCTTATTTATTAAATTAAAATTTTCCAGGTTGTTCCAAGATATCTGACACCAAATCAAGATTAAGAGATTTTTCAAAAAATCAACATTAATATCTCCTAACAATACAATGTGGGCACACTTTTCGTATAATTTATTTAATGCTAGCGAAAGATACGTTAAAAATATATCTAAACTACCATTGGGAGGACGATAAACAGTCAACAGACCAATTTTTTTATTGTGATTTAAAAAGAATGCCGAGCAAATTTCAATTTCCTTCTCGATACTCAACGAATCAAGGGAATTAAAATCAAATATGTATATGGTATATGTATATGGTATACTTAGAATTTAAATTGATTCCATGTCAAAATCGGTGCACTCAATAAATAAGTGAGATTCATACTTAATATTGATCGACATAGATTTTCCGCAACATAAAAATTGTGTAGGGCGACCCTGTTGAATTGCCTCGTCCAGTTTGGAATAACCGTATGTTCGCAATATATCTAAGTTTAAAGGCACTAGAACTCGTGCTGTAGTTCGTATTCTTTTGCAGTCTAAACACTCGACAATCTCAGTGTAACTCATTTCTGAGTGAAAAACCCATTCGCAAAGATTTATAATGTTGGAAGTGGCATCAATAGTGACAATACCAGGTACACTTCCAGCTTGTATAAAACAAGCTATTTGGCGAAGAATTTCTGCACGAAGTTTATAAATTCTTTTGGTAGGTACCGTATAAATAAAAGACTTTATAAATGTAAATCCCGTGGTTCCAGCAGATTCAACAACATTGCGAAAACAATTATTAGAACATGCACTAGATAAAATATGTACAATGCTATCGAATCCACACGTGTTTCTTACTACTATTTTACAATTCTTTTCAATTATAAGCGGACAAATATTACCATTTGAGAGAATTGCAACGGTTGTTCTGTTTTTATTCGCTAATTCTAATAAATCCCAATCAGGACGAGGACTTAGATAAGACCGTCTTTTCGTTTTGGTTACATTTTTATTACGCCCATTCTGTTCTTCGGCTAATTCAGATTTCTCTTCGTTTTCTGCATCTGATGTATTATTAACCTTTGAGTTGCTAGATTCGAATGTCTGTTGAAGCACATCCGTTAATACTGTTAAATTTTCCTCAAGATTATCAGAAACAGATGCTAATTTACTTATGACGAGATCATCTGTTTGAGCTGTAACAGTAGTATTGAGTAACTTTTCTCCCTTGTTACTTGTTACTTCGGGTTTATCACTTGCTATAGCTAATTTCGCCCTTGCTAAGAAAGACTTTAGATGTATAGTTAAAAACTTATCAACTCTCATTGGACGATAATCGTGTTTAAATAAACGATGTTTGCAGTCGTTAAATTGTCATTCCACAGCTGACGAAGTGGCTGTAAGATTTCCATACCCAAACACGGATATCATTGTAGCAGAGAAAATGGGAAAATATGGTAAAAGAGCCTTTATTCTACGAGCCACACTTGGAATGTAATATGGATTTATATCCGACCCCTGTGGTGCCGAACGTGCTTCTATTATACAGTCTTCGAAAAAATTATTTGCCCAATGCATTATGGATGGACTTATGTCAACGTTTAATTCTTCATCAATCTCATTTTGCTCCGTATTATCTGAGCTATCACTGGATTCAGGTTTATCGATTTCACATATAGCAGTTAAATCTTTGACTCCTTTAATTTTTGTACGTAAATACTGATATGCTTCCTCAGCTATAGTAATGCAAGAGTTGGTGTCATCTCCACATACTTCGTTTGTACAAAGTATGACTGCCGATTTTATTACTTTCTTCAGATCGTTGAAGTCAGTGGTTTTTGTTAGAAGGCCCATTATCATAACATAAAACGTTTTCACACGTGGATTTACGTGTTTCAGTTCCTTCCACCTGGAGATCATATGGATGTAATGGGAAACATCTAATCTGAGAAAGCAGGATGGCAGGTAGCGTGAATTGTTTGTGAGAGATTCATAGCACTTGCTTAAATAATCCTTTAAATCTTTGCATTGTCCGAAAGCTCTTACTATAGCTCCCATCAAAGCTTTATCGAAATCGCAGACAATTTCACGGGGTAATGGAAAGTTTGATTTGTGAGATGTCCCTAAACGTAATATTTCGTAAAGCCAATACTGTATGGCATTTGTAGTTTGTGCGCTGCTAAGCATTTGAAATACAGGCATTTTTAATGTTGGTGTTTCTGCAACAATTTGATACAAGTATACCTGACTTGATAATTCTCCGTTTGGCTGCTTCAGCTTTTTAACCAATGATCCAGTTGCATCGATAGATATTAAATTCGGATACTGAATGTAAACAGCCATCTGCTCTTGTGTCCAATAGTGAACGAAGAACGGATCCATACCAATCGCATGAATTTCTCCTAAATGATATCCATACTTCATATTTGTTATGCTCTCTATAGGATTGATTTTAACTATGTGATGAATAATATCTCGCCTTTCTTGTTTTGCTTTACGCAGAACAGAAGTTCTTGGTAGAGATGGTGGTTCTTTTTCACCAAATTCCATTAAGCTATTCGCTTCATTTCTGCGCCATATACATGGTAAAGTATTACCATCCACGATTGCTTGGGAAACCTCAATTCTTCTGTTGCCTTTCAACTATCGTTTTCTACTGTGAGTTACTGACAGATCAAAATTTTTAATAGTACATTCCATTACTACGTTGAAATTAGGTAACCCTAGCACAGTAACATATATTCCTGTATCAGAAACTTTGCATCGCTTAAAACATATAGCACAGGGCAGCTTTGTCTCTTTGTACACCAACTCATAAAGCTTATTCGACCAAATCTGACGTGTGAGTATATCATACTTTCTTTCACGACGCTGCTTATCGGAACAAAACACATCATTCGGTTGAATCATCAACCACGTTTTCGGCGAAAATTCTATTCCAAATTCATTATCGTTACAAGAATATGTATCGTTCAAGGAATCGTCGTCTACGGAATCTGTTACTGAATTCTCAATATTAATGTTATGAAAATTTCTAATTTTCTCTAAAATACCATAGCAATTGTTTTGTAACATAACATATACATATTTTGGGCTCATAGACAAATTTATATTTGTACTAAGTTCTTTATAGACATCAGAGCTCGGTACAACAGGATTACCTAAATCATCAATAATATTTCTATATTCAGGAGACAAAAGAATGTCACAAAGACGTTCTATGTTTCGACATATTGGTCACTAAATTTAAACTGTGTAACCGCTCTAGACGTTATGCAATAAAGTTGTAATATTTCTTCTTTCAACAGTAAATAAGTCACGATGAAAACAAACAGGAAAAGAACGAAAACGGCGAACATTTTTAGAGGTAAGAATAATATATTGTTGCAGGTATCTACAATATAACAGGCAATTTATTAATGTAATTAACGATAATTCAGTAAATTAAACAGCTTATCCAATATAGGTTTATTGCAGCAAGCAGTACTTACTCGCATGCATTATTAATAATACAAACATGTTATTAAACAAAACTAAAACTATCCAGAAAAGAAAACCATATATTTTACTATTGGAAACAAAATATTTAAACCACAGAGGAACCAAAATGTATGTGATAATTCGATATATGTGATAATAATTGTAATACCTTACAAAAGACACGGCTGTTCAGTGTATTACGAAAAATATTCGCATACTATGCACCAACTGTCTAATTTCGTTATACCAGATTCATACAACTTAACAGTTCAGATATTTTAAACACTTTGCCGCTATCCGACCTGTCATCAACTGTATACACTACGTACTATACATGTTACTTACCTACGTACATCATATCATTTCTCTGACTATCTTTATTAACCAAATGACTTATAAATGCAACAACCTGGAACAATTCTTATATGTTTGGCGACAACATTATTCCATTTCTGCTAATTATTTCTCGAATTATGCGTAGTATAAGGCTAAAATTTTGAAACAATGTCCAAATTTCTCTCACAACTTCGATGTTCAAAAAAGGGGGTACCCTACTAAATTTCGTTCTTCTCAATTATTTCGTGAACTATGCATCAGAAATGGCTAAAATTTTGCAGCTATAACGAACTAAGCTAGAACAACATGGAACAACTTTCAAAATTTTGAATTTCGAAAAAGAGGCCTTACTGAAATTTGGTTTTTCTCATTCATTTCACGAAGTATATTTAATAGAAAGCTAAAATCTTGGAATAATTTAGAACAAACCTAGAACAACCTGGAACAACTTTCAAAATTTCGAAATTCGAAAAAGGGGGAGGAGGGGGAAGCTAACTTCACACCCCTGAAATTTTGTTTTTTTCATTTATTTCACAAAGTATACATGATAGAGAGGTAAAATCTTGGAACAATATAGAACAAACCTAGAACAACCTGGAACAACTTTCAAAATTTCGAAATTCGAAAAAGGGGCGTTACTGAAATTTGGTTTTTTTCATTTATTTCACGAAGTATACATGATAGAGAGGTAAAATCTTGGAACAATATAGAACAAACCTAGAACAACCCGTAACAACTTTCAAAATGTCGAAATTCGAAAAAGGGGAGGGGAGGCTAACTTCACACCCCTGAAATTTTATTTTTTTCATTTATTTCACAAAGTATACATGATAGAAAGCTGAGATCCTGGAACAATATAGAACAAACCTAGAACAACCTGGAACAACTTTCAAAATTTCTAAATTCGAAAAAGGGGCGGCTAAGTTCACACTATTGAAAATTTGTTTTTCTCATTTATTTCACGAAGTATACATGACAGAAAGATAAAATCTTGGAACAATGTAGAACAAACCTAGAACAACCTGGAACAACTTTTAAAATTTTGAATTTCGAAAGAGGCGTTACTGAAATTTTGTTTTTCTCAATTATTTCATAAACTACACATGACAGAAGGCTCAAGTTTTGGAACAATGTTCAGAACAACTAGAACAAACTGGAACAACACTCAAAAGTTTGAATTTCGAAAAAGGGAGGGCTGGCGAAATTTGATTTTTATTACTTATTTCCTAAACTACTGATGTGAGAAGGTTCAAATTTTGGAACAACGTTCAGAACAACTAGAACAACATGGAACAACTGTCAAAATTTCGAATTTTGAAAAAGGGGGGGCTGACCAGAAAAACGGTTTTTTCGATTTTTCTGGACAATTTTTTAATATTTTTCTCCAAAATTCTGGAACAATTTAGAACAAACCTAGAACAACTTGGAACAACTTTCAAAATTTGGAAATTCGAAAAAGGGGGGGCTAACTTCACGCAGGCGACGAAGTAGCCAAAAGTTTGAAGAACAGAGAGGATTGACATGGAGGGAAGGAAGTGCAATGGCGAGAAGCAAGCAAGAATGGAGGAAATTTATTTATTCATAAATGAATTGTAAATTAATATGATTTTCCTTAACACCTTCGGGTATATAAGGTTATAGATTATATATATATATTTTTTTCTAAGTTGATAAGAAATCGTTGTTTAATTCATCTACACAAGCTGTAGATACAAAATCGCGAACCGCCGAGACTTAAAGTTATATTAATCTTACTTTTTCACTAGTACGATATTATAAACTTGTAAGTTTAATTACATTTTGTATTCGTATATATAGTATGTCCCACGACAAGTTTACGCGGAAAATATCCAAAGCATTTTTAGTAGAACAAATTTTGAGCATTTAAGTTTATCATAAAGCGCGTTTTTGCTAAAATATTTTCAGTGGGCTGATTTTCGCTAATACCAGAAATGAGTACTAACTTTATTTTAAATAGAACATTTCACTCTTTATGACAAATTAGAATTCGCCGTTAATTTTTATTTCAGCTTTGTGTATCATTTGACATACTTAAGATGTATCACTAATGAAATATTCTTGTTTTTAAAACATTTGACAGCTGCAATGTTCTCGAAAAATAATTATTTCTAGCAAAGGTAAAGCTTAGAGAAGCCTAGTTCCGCTAACATGTAAAGAAATACATAGATTACATAGATATATACAGTGTGTCTGAGAAAAACCTGAAAATTGCGCACGTAATAACTTCAAAGTCACGCCTCCCGTCTCTTATTGTCGAAGGTGATCGACAAACATTTGAATCTCATCTATCATCAATAGAACGATTAAAATACAAAAAAGATGTATGGTAGAAACATAAGCAATCCCAATTTGGATTAAATATCTGCAGAGTTGAGAACAAAAGACAAAATAAATCTTAAATGTATACTGAAATAAAATTCTAATTACAAGTAATAAAGTAAAAGTAGTTACAACGTGTGTAAACATCCATATTTTTCGAAATGGTTTATCAAATAATGCATAGAACTACTATGGCACTTTGCATTCAAATGCTGTCATAAATAAGCCACTTATTTCGTTCAATGTGCTGGTGATGCCATTGTGTTACGGATTTCTTTTCCTCCAAAGTTAAATTTATGATAAACGATTAATTTAATCTAACAGTTTAAAACCATCGAAAATTAATTTAGAACGTTTAGAACTAGACCCCAATCTCTCGCTCTTGGAATGTCGAATGATGAGACGAACAGGAGGTGGTAACTGACGGGCAATGTCGAGACTAGAATTTAGCATAATTCGACATTTAGTGCATTTATTATAAAAACGACACAAGCTATATACAGGGAATATCACATGAAATTAAACTAAAATTTAATGTAGAATTCTAAAAGACGAAATGATAGGGTTTCTATTTCAAAAAGGTAACTTCTCACATTTCTGACTTTTACAATTTGGACATAAATAGACAACCTAGGTTTCTCAAATGCCCGAGGAAGTCACGTGACCCAAACGCAAGCTGACGTAGAAAACTTGTAAGTCAGATTATAGGGTTATGACATTACTAATATGATAACACAAATGTAAGATCCTCTTTTAACCATTAATACATAGAATTAGTACTTTGTGTACATACATGCATGATAATACATATTATTGTAACGTATGTGACTAATTTTAACACCATGCTACTTGTATAGGTTAGGCACTTGTACTTACTACATCAAAACGATCAGAACAAGAATATCGTCTAGTCTTCTCAGCCAAAGGTACATCTCTCCTCATGGCAGTGAACCATTTTTTTAAGTAAAAGAAATCGTGCGAATAGGAGGCACAAATAGTCAAGCCATTGATTTAGATAACATAAACAAGGCTTCATACGTCACACGTTGTAGTTCACGTAAACGCCGCGGTTTGGGAGAACGCTGTAATCGTGCTTCTTTCTTCCCCGATTTCTAGGTGAAAAATATATTTTTTCGTCTGGGAATAAAAGAAATGGCTTTTTCTCATGATTATCTTTAAATTTAAAGAATAATTACGAAGTACATAGGTTCTCTATTTTTACCGCCCAGTGTATCTATTAAGAAGAGCAACTGCCAGTTATGGATTATGTGCATTGCAGAAGATAGAAATACGTATGTAGAAATTCAAAGTGACGGAATGTGTTATGGAACCGGATAGTATATTATTTTTTGATTACAGGTAAGGGGTATTCTGCGATAGAAAAAACGTTAACATGAATCAATAGCTGCATCCAGGGCAGAGCCAGTAAAACTATCTAGGTATTTTGTTTTTGCAATATGAGTTGAGTACCTATGGTTGGATAGCAATTCTAGATAAAGTAAACTGTAATTTTAGCGCTCACAATAACTACGAATTCGTAGTAAAGATCAATATCAAAATGGGAATTAATGTACCTCTTACTGTTAAAGGTAAATATTTGGAGAACGGTGGGTGTGATTTATTCAGCTTCTAATTGAAATTAATGGAACATCTCCTTTAGCTTCTACTGTATGGATAAAGCCGAGATGGCAAGACTAATTAATATAGTAAATTGATCATTTTTTTCCAAATAAGAAAATAAAGTATACATCTTATTCATGTCCTACATAGCTATAATTTCTAAAATTCCTTTTTAGCATTCCAAAATTTCGATATTTGTTTACTTAATTTCTATAATAGTATCTAAAATATTCGATTGGTATCTATTTAACTAACTGTTATGTAATAACGTAGCTCTCCTCTTTTGAAAGATACGTTACGAAGCGTTCTAAAGTTTGTTGTCAAATTGTTAGGCAGCATTATTAATAACGTATGAACCCTGCATATTGGGTACTATTCGTCGCTATAGTTATTAATTGAATAGCTTTATATTTACTTCAATGTAGTAACTCCACATTTTTTAATTCATAACAAAGTGTAAATAATGTTGCTCGCATCGATTGTCAGTTTAACCAGTATAAAAAAATAGTCTAACAATTGACCATTTAAGGTCCAACAATCGACCATTTAAGGTCCAACAATTTGACCAATTTAAGGTCCAACAATTGACCATTTAAGGTCCAACAATTGACCATTTAAGGTCCAACAATTGACCATTTAAGGTCCAACAATTGACCATTTAAGGTCCAACAATTGACCATTTAAGGTCCAACAATTGACCATTTAAGGTCCAACAATTGACCATTTAAGGTCCAACAATTGACCATTTAAGGTCCAACAAACAATTGACCAATTTAAGGTCCAACAATTGACCATTTAAGGTCCAACAATTGACCATTTAAGGTCCAACAATTGACCATTTAAGGTCCAACAATTGACCATTTAAGGTCCAACAATTGACCATTTAAGGTCCAACAATTGACCATTTTAATTGGTCCAACAATTGACCATTTTCCAACAAGACCATCCAAGGTCAAATTGACCATTTAAGGTCCAACAATTGACCATTTAAGGTCCAACAATTGACCATTTAAGGTCCAACAATTGACCATTTAAGGTCCAACAATTGACCATTTAAGGTCCAACAATTGACCATTTAAGGTCCAACAATTGACCATTTAAGGTCCAACAATTGACCATTTAAGGTCCAACAATTGACCATTTAAGGTCCAACAATTGACCATTTAAGTCCAACAATTGACCATTTAAGGTCCAACAATCCATTTAAGGTCCACAATCGACCATTTAAGGTCCAACAATCGACCATTTAAGGTCCAACAATTGACCAATTGACCATTGACCATTTAAGGTCCAACAATTGACCATTTAAGGTCCAACAATGACCATTTAAGGACCATTTAAGGTCCAACAATTGACCATTTAAGGTCCAACAATTGACCATTTAAGGTCCAACAATTGACCATTTAAGGTCCAACAATTGACCATTTAAGGTCCAACAATTGACCATTTAAGGTCCAACAATTGACCATCCAACAAGGTCCAACAATGACCATTTAAGGACCATTTAAGGTCCAACAATGACCATTTAAGGTCCAACAATGACCATTTAAGGTCCAACAATTGACCATTTAAGGTCCAACAATTGACCATTTAAGGTCCAACAATTGACCATTTAAGGTCCAACAATTGACCATTTAAGGTCCAACAATTGACCATTTAAGGTCCAACAAACCATTTGACCATTGACCATTTAAGGTCCAACAATTGACCATTTAGGTCCAACAATTGACCCAACAATTGACCATTTAAGGTCCAACAATTGACCATTTAAGGTCCAACAATTGACCATTTAAGGTCCAACAATTGACCATTTAAGGTCCAACAATTGACCATTTAAGGTCCAACAATTGACCATTTAAGGTCCAACAATTGACCATTTAAGGTCCAACAATTGACCATTTAAGGTCCAACAATTTGACCATTTAAGGTCCAACAATTGACCATTTAAGGTCCAACAATTGACCATTTAAGGTCCAACAATTGACCATTTAAGGTCCAACAATTGACCATTTAAGGTCCAACAATTGACCAATTGACCATTTAAGGTCCAACAATTGACCATTTAAGGTCCAACAATTGACCATTTAAGGTCCAACAATTGACCATTTTCCAACAAGACCATTTAAGGTCCACAATTGACCATTTAAGGTCCAACAATTGACCATTTAAGGTCCAACAATTGACCATTTAAGGTCCAACAATCGACCATTTAAGGTCCAACAATTGACCATTTAAGGTCCAACAATTGACCATTTAAGGTCCAACAATTGACCATTTAATCCACAATTGACCATTTAAGGTCCAACAATTGACCATTTGACCAAGGTCCAACAATTGACCATTTAAGGTCCAACAATTGACCATTTAAGGTCCAACAATTGACCATTTAAGGTCCAACAATTGACCATTTAAGGTCCAACAATTGACCATTTAAGGTCCAACAATTGACCATTTAAGGTCCAACAATTGACCATTTAAGGTCCAACAATTGACCATTTAAGGTCCAACAATTGACCATTTAAGGTCCAACAATTGACCATTTAAGGTCCAACAATTGACCATTTAAGGTCCAATTTAAGGTCCAACAATTGACCATTTAAGGTCCAACAATTGACCATTTAAGGTCCAACAATTGACAATCCAACAATTGACCATTTAAGGTCCAACAATTGACCATTTAAGGTCCAACAATTGACCATTTAAGGTCCAACAATTGACCATTTAAGGTCCAACAATTGACCATTTAAGGTCCAACAATTGACCATTTAAGGTCCAACAATTGACCATTTAAGGTCCAACAATTGACCATTTAAGGTCCAACAATTGACCATTTAAGGTCCAACAATTGACCATTTAAGGTCCAACAATTGACCATTTAAGGTCCAACAATTGACCATAAGGTCCAACAAGGTCCAACAATTGACCATTTAAGGTCCAACAATTGACCATTTAAGGTCCAACAATGACCATTTAAGGTCCAACAATTGACCATTTAAGGTCCAACAATTGACCATTTAAGGTCCAACAATTGACCATTTAAGGTCCAACAATTGATTTAAGGTCCAACAATTGACCATTTAAGGTCCAACAATTGACCATTTAAGGTCCATTGACCATTTAAGGTCCAACAATTGACCATTTAAGGTCCAACAATTGACCATTTAAGGTCCAACAATTGACCATTTAAGGTCCAACAATTGACCATTTAAGGTCCAACAATTGACCATTTGAAGGTCCAACAATTGACCATTTAAGGTCCAACAATTGACCATTTAAGGTCCAACAATTGACCATTTAAGGTCCAACAATTGACCATTTAAGGTCCAACAACAATTGACCATTTAAGGTCCAACAATTGACCATTTAAGGTCCAACAAGGTCCAACAATTGACCATTTAAGGTCCAACAATCGACCATTTAAGGTCCAACAATTGACCATTTAAGGTCCAACAATTGACCATTTAAGGTCCAACAATTGACCATTTAAGGTCCAACCAATTTTGACAATTTAAGGTCCAACAATTGACCATTTAAGGTCCAACAATTGACCATTTAAGGTCCAACAATTGACCATTTAAGGTCCAACAATTGACCATTTAAGGTCCAACAATCGACCATTTAAGGGTCCAACAATTGACCATTTAAGGTCCAACAATTGACCATTTAAGGTCCAACAATTGACCATTTAAGGTCCAACAATTGACCATTTAAGGTCCAACAATTGACCATTTAAGGTCCAACAATTGACCATTTAAGGTCCAACAATTGACCATTTAAGGTCCAACAATTGACCATTTAAGGTCCAACAATTGACCATTTAAGGTCCAACAATTGACCATTTAAGGTCCAACAATTGACCATTTAAGGTCCAACAATTGACCATTTAAGGTCCAACAATTGACCATTTAAGGTCCAACAATTTGACCATTTAAGGTCCAACAATTGACCATTTAAGGTCCAACAATTGACCATTTAAGGTCCAACAATTGACCATTTAAGGTCAATTGACAATTGACCATTTAAGGTCCAGCAATTGACCATTTAAGTCCAACAATTGACCATTTAAGGTCCAACAATTGACCATTTAAGGTCCAACAATTGACCATTTAAGGTCCAACAATTGACCATTTAAGGTCCAACAATTGACCATTTAAGGTCCAACAATTGACCATTTAAGGTCCAACAATTGACCATTTAAGGTCCAACAATTGACCATTTAAGGTCCAACAATTGACCATTTAAGGTCAACAATTGACCATTTAAGGTCCAACAATGAATTGACCATTTAAGGACCACCATTTAAGGTCCAACAATTGACCATTTAAGGTCCAACAATTGACCATTTAAGGTCCAACAATTGACCATTTAAGGTCCAACAATTGACCATTTAAGGTCCAACAATTGACCCAACAATTGACCATTTAAGGTCCAACAATTGACCATTTAAGGTCCAACAATTGACCATTTAAGGTCCACAATTGACCATTTAAGGTCCAACAATTGACCATTTAAGGTCCAACAATTGACCATTTAAGGTCCAACAATTGACCATTTAAGGTCCAACAATTGACAATTGACGTTTAAGGTCCAACAATTGACCATTTAAGGTCCAACAATTGACCATTTAAGGTCCAACAATTGACCATTTAAGGTCCAACAAATTGACCATTTAAGGTCCAACAATTGACCATTTAAGGTCCAACAATTGACCATTTAAGGTCCAACAATTGACCATTTAAGGTCCAACAATTTAAGGTCCCACAATTGACCATTTAAGGTCCAACAATTGACCATTTAAGGTCCAACAATTGACCATTTAAGGTCCAACAATTGACCATTTAAGGTCCAACAATTGACCATTTAAGGTCCAACAATTGACCATTTAAGGTCCAACAACAATTGACCATTTAAGGTCCAACAATTGACCATTTAAGGTCCAACAATTGACCATTTAAGGTCCAACAATTGACCATTTAAGGTCCAACAAATTGACCATTTAAGGTCCAACAATTGACCATTTAAGGTCAACAATTGACCAAGGTCCAACAATTGACCATTTAAGGTCCAACAATTGACCATTTAAGGTCCAACAATTGACCATTTTTTGACCAAGGTCCAACAATCGACCATTTAAGGTCCAACATTGACCATTTAAGGTCCAACAATTGACCATTTAAGGTCCAACAATTGACCATTTAAGGTCCAACAATTGACCATTTAAGGTCCAACAATTGACCATTTAAGGTCCAACAATTGACCATTTAAGGTCCAACAATTGACCATTTAAGGTCCAACAATTGACCATTTAAGGTCCAACAATTGACCATTTAAGGTCCAACAATTGACCATTTAAGGTCAACAACAATAAGGTCCAACAATGACCATTTAAGGTCCAACAATTGACCATTTAAGGTCCAACAATTGACCATTTAAGGTCCAACAATTGACCATTTAAGGTCCAACAATTGACCATTTAAGGTCCAACAATTGACCATTTAAGGTCCAACAATTGACCATTTAAGGTCCAACAATTGACCATTTAAGGTCCAACAATTGACCATTTAAGGTCCAACAATTGACCATTTAAGGTCCAACAATTGACCATTTAAGGTCCAACAATTGACCATTTAAGGTCCAACAATTGACCATTTAAGGTCCAACAATTGACCATTTAAGGTCCAACAATTGACCATTTAAGGTCCAACAATTGACCATTTAGGTCCAACAATTGACCATTTAAGGTCCAACAATTGACCATTTAAGGTCCAACAATTGACCATTTAAGGTCCCAATTGACCATTTAAGGTCCAACCACAATTGACCATTTAAGGTCCAACAATTGACCATTTAAGGTCCAACAATTGACCATTTAAGGTCCAACAATTGACCATTTAAGGTCCAACAATTGACCATTTAAGGTCCAACAATCGACCATTTAAGGTCCAACAATTGACCATTTAAGGTCCAACAATTGACCATTTAAGGTCCAACAATTGACCATTTAAGGTCCAACAATTGACCATTTAAGGTCCAACAATTGACCATTTAAGGTCCAACAATTGACCATTTAAGGTCCAACAATTGAATTTAAGGTCCATTTAAGGTCCAACAATTGACCATTTAAGGTCCAACAATTGACCATTTAAGGTCCAACAATTGACCATTTAAGGTCCAACAATTGACCATTTAAGGTCCAACAATTGACCATTTAAGGTCCAACAATTGACCATTTAAGGTCCAACAATTGACCATTTAAGGTCCAACAATTGACCATTTAAGGTCCAACAATTGACCATTTAAGGTCCAACAATCGACCATTTAAGGTCCAACAATTGACCATTTAAGGTCCAACAATTGACCATTTACAATTCCAACAATTGACCATTTAAGGTCCAACAATTGACCATTTTGACCATTTAGGTCCAACAATTGACCATTTAAGGTCAACAATTGACCATTTAATTTCCAAGGTCCAACAATTGAATTGACCATTTAAGGTCCAACAATTGACCATTTAAGGTCCAACAATTGACCATTTAAGGTCCAACAATTGACCATTTAAGGTCCAACAATTGACCATTTAAGGTCCAACAATTGACCATTTAAGGTCCAACAATTGACCATTTAAGGTCCAACAATTGAAGGTCCAACAATTGACCATTTAAGGTCCAACAATTGACCATTTAAGGTCCAACAATTGACCATTTAAGGTCCAACAATTTGACCAATCCAACAATTGACCATTTAAGGTCCAACAATTGACCATTTAAGGTCCAACAATTGACCATTTAAGGACCATTCCAACAATTGACCATTTAAGGTCCAACAATTGACCATTTAAAGGTCCAACAATTGACCATTTAAGGTCCAACAATTGACCATTTAAGGTCCAACAATTTTGACCATTTAAGGTCCAACAATTGACCATTTAAGGTCCAACAATTGACCATTTAAGGTCCAACAATTGACCATTTAAGGTCCAACAATTGACCATTTAAGGTCCAACAATTGACCATTTAAGGTCCCAATTGACCATTTAAGGACCAATTTGAAGGTCCAACAATTGACCATTTAAGGTCCAACAATTGACCATTTAAGGTCCAACAATTGACCATTTAAGGTCCAACAATTGACCATTTAAGGTCCAACAACAATGACCATTTAAGGTCCAACAATTGACCATTTAAGGTCCAACAATTGACCATTTAAGGTCCAACAATTGACCATTTAAGGACCATCCAACAATTGACCATTTAAGGTCCAACAATTGACCATTTAAGGTCCAACAATTGACCATTTAAGGTCCAACAGGTCCAACAATTGACCATTTAAGGTCCAACAATTGACCATTTAAGGTCCAACAATTGACCATTTAAGGTCCAACAATTGACCATTTAAGGTCCAACAATTGACCATTTAAGGTCCAACAATTGACCATTTAAGGTCCAACAATTGACCATTTAAGGTCCAACAATTGACCATTTAAGGTCCAACAATTGACCATTTAAGGTCCAACAATTGACCATTTAAGGTCCAACAATTGACCATTTAAGGTCCAACAATTGACCATTTAAGGTCCAACAATTGACCATTTAAGGTCCAACAATTGACCATTTAAGGTCCAACAAACAATTGACCATTTAAGGTCCAACAATTGACCATTTAAGGTCCAACAATTGACCATTTAAGGTCCAACAATTGACCACAATTGACCATTTAAGGTCCAACAATTGACCATTTAAGGTCCAACAATCGACCATTTAAGGTCCAACAATTGACCATTTAAGGTCCAACAATTGACCATTTAAGGTCCAACAATTGACCATTTAAGGTCCAACAATTGACCATTTAAGGTCCAACAATTGACCATTTAAGGTCCAACAATTGACCATTTAAGGTCCAACAATTGACCATTTAAGGTCCAACAATCCAACGACCATTTAAGGTCCAACAATTGACCATTTAAGGTCCAACAATTGACCATTTAAGGTCCCAATTGAATTGACCATTTAAGGTCCAACAATTGACCATTTTCCAACAAGGACCATTTAAGGTCAACAATGACCATTTAAGGTCCAACAATTGACCATTTAAGGTCCAACAATTGACCATTTAAGGTCCAACAATTGACCATTTAAGGTCCAACAATTGACCATTTAAGGTCCAACAATTGACCATTTAAGGTCCAACAATTGACCATTTAAGGTCCAACAATTGACCATTTAAGGTCCAACAATTGACCATTTAAGGTCCAACAATTGACCATTTAAGGTCCAACAATTGACCATTTAAGGTCCAACAATTGACCATTTAAGGTCCAACAATTGACCATTTAAGGTCCAACAATTGACCATTTAAGGTCCAACAATTGACCATTTAAGGTCCAACAATTGACCATTTAAGGTCCAACAATTGACCATTTAAGGTCCAACAATTGACCATTTAAGGTCCAACAATTGACCATTTAAGGTCCAACAATTGACCATTTAAGGACCATTTGACCAGGTCCAACAATTGACCATTTAAGGTCCAACAATTGACCATTTAAGGTCCAACAATCGACCATTTAAGGTCCAACAATTGACCATTTAAGGTCCAACAATTGACCATTTAAGGTCCAACAATTGACCATTTAAGGTCCAACAATTGACCATTTAAGGTCCAACAATTGACCATTTAAGGTCCAACAATTGACCATTTAAGGTCCAACAATTGACCATTTAAGGTCCAACAATTGACCATTTAAGGTCCAACAATTGACCATTTAAGGTCCAACAATTGACCATTTAAGGTCCAACAATTGACCATTTAAGGTCCAACAATTGACCATTTAAGGGTCAACAACAAAGGTGACCATTTAAGGTCCAACAATTGACCATTTAAGGTCCAACAATTGACCATTTAAGGTCCAACAATTGACCATTTAAGGTCCAACAATTGACCATTTAAGGTCCAACAATTGACCATTTAAGGTCCAACAATTGACCATTTAAGGTCCAACAATTGACCATTTAAGGTCCAACAATTGACCATTTAAGGTCCAACAATTGACCATTTAAGGTCCAACAATTGACCATTTAAGGTCCAACAATTGACCATTTAAGGTCCAACAATTGACCATTTAAGGTCCAACAATTGACCATTTAAGGTCCAACAATTGACCATTTAAGGTCCAACAATCGACCATTTAAGGTCCAACAATTGACCATTTAAGGTCCAACAATTGACCATTTAAGGTCCAACAATTGACCATTTAAGGTCCACAATTGACCATTTAAGGTCCAACAATTGACCATTTAAGGTCCAACAATTGACCATTTAAGGTCCAACAATTGACCATTTAAGGTCCAACAATTGACCATTTAAGGTCCAACAATTGACCATTTAAGGTCCAACAATTGACCATTTAAGGTCCAACAATTGACCATTTAAGGTCCAACAATTGACCATTTAAGGTCCAACAATTGACCATTTAAGGTCCAACAATTGACCATTTAAGGTCCAACAATTGACCATTTAAGGTCCAACAATTGACCATTTAAGGTCCAACAATTGACCATTTAAGGTCCAACAATCGACCATTTAAGGTCCAACAATTGACCATTTAAGGTCCAACAATTGACCATTTCCAACAATTGACCATTTTAAGGTCCAACAATTGACCATTTAAGGTCCAACAATTGACCATTTAAGGTCCAACAATTGACCATTTAAGGTCCAACAATTGACCATTTAAGGTCCAACAATTGACCATTTAAGGTCCAACAATTGACCATTTAAGGTCCAACAATTGACCATTTAAGGTCCAACAATTGACCATTTAAGGTCCAACAATTGACCATTTAAGGTCCAACAACAATTGACCATTTAAGGTCCAACAAATTGACCATTTAAGGTCCAACAATTGGTCCAACAATTGACCATTTAAGGTCCAACAATTGACCATTTAAGGTCCAACAATTGACCATTTAAGGTCCAACAATTGACCATTTAAGGTCCAACAATTGACCATTTAAGGTCCAACAATTGACCATTTAAGGTCCAACAATTGACCATTTAAGGTCCAACAATTGACCATTTAAGGTCCAACAATGACCATTTAAGGTCAACAATTGACCATTTAAGGTCCAACAATTGACCATTTAAGGTCCAACAATTGACCATTTAAGGTCCAACAATTGACCATTTAAGGTCCAATTGACCAAGGTGACCATTTAAGGTCCAACAATTGACCATTTAAGGTCCAACAATTGACCATTTAAGGTCCAACAATTGACCATTTAAGGTCCAACAATTGACCATTTAAGGTCCAACAATTGACCATTTAAGGTCCAACAATTGACCATTTAAGGTCCAACAATTGACCATTTAAGGTCCAACAATTGACCATTTAAGGTCCAACAATTGACCATTTAAGGTCCAACAATTGACCATTTAAGGTCCAACAATTGACCATTTAAGGTCCAACAATTGACCATTTAAGGTCCAATTGACCATTTGACCACAATTGACCATTCCAACAATTGACCATTTAAGGTCCAACAATTGACCATTTAAGGTCCAACAATTGACCATTTAAGGTCCAACAATTGACCATTTAAGGTCCAACAATTGAGGTCCAACAATTGACCATTTAGGTCCAACAATTGACCATTTAAGGTCCAACAATTGACCATTTAAGGTCCAACAATTGACCATTTAAGGTCCAACAATTGACCATTTGGTCCAACAATTGTCCAACAATTGACCATTTAAGGTCAACAATTGACCATTTAAGGTCCAACAATTAAGGTGACCATTTAAGGTCCAACAATTGACCATTTAAGGTCCAACAATTGACCATTTAAGGTCCAACAATTGACCATTTAAGGTCCAACAATTGACCATTTAAGGTCCAACAATTGACCATTTAAGGTCCAACAATTGACCATTTAAGGTCCAACAATTGACCATTTAAGGTCCAACAATTGACCATTTAAGGTCCAACAATTGACCATTTAAGGTCCAACAATTGACCATTTAAGGTCCACAATTGACCATTTAAGGTCCAACAATTGACCATTTAAGGTCCAACAATTGACCATTTAAGGTCCAACAATTGACCATTTAAGGTCCAACAATTGACCATTTAAGGTCCAACAATTGACCATTTAAGGGTCAACAATTGACCATTTAAGGTTGACCATTTAAGGTCCAACAATTGACCATTTAAGGTCCAACAATTGACCATTTAAGGTCCAACAACCATTTAAGGTCCAACAATTGACCATTTAAGGTCCAACAATTGACCATTTAAGGTCCAACAATTTAAGGTCCAACAATTGACCATTTAAGGTCCAACAATTGACCATTTAAGGTCCAACAATTGACCATTTAAGGTCCAACAATTGACCATTTAAGGTCCAACAATTGACCATTTTCGACCATTTAAGGTCCAACAATTGACCATTTAAGGTCCAACAATTGACCATTTAAGGTCCAACAATTGACCATTTAAGGTCCAACAATTGACCATTTAAGGTCCAACAATTGACCATTTAAGGTCCAACAATTGACCATTTAAGGTCCAACAAACCATTTGACAATTGACCAGGTCCAACAATTGACCATTTAAGGTCCAACAATTGACCATTTAAGGTCCAACAATTGACCATTTAAGGTCCAACAATTGACCATTTAAGGTCCAACAATTGACCATTTAAGGTCCAACAATTGACCATTTAAGGTCCAACAATTGACCATTTAAGGTCCAACAATTGACCATTTAAGGTCCAACAATTGACCATTTAAGGTCCAACAATTGACCATTTAAGGTCCAACAATTGACCATTTAAGGTCCAACAATTGACCATTTAAGGTCCAACAATTGACCATTTAAGGTCCAACAATTGACCATTTAAGGTCCAACAATTGACCATTTAAGGTCCAACAATTGACCATTTAAGGTCCAACAATTGACCATTTAAGGTCCAACAATTGACCATTTAAGGTCCAACAATTGACCATTTAAGGTCCAACAATTGACCATTTAAGGTCCAACAATTGACCATTTAAGGTCCAACAATTGACCATTTAAGGTCCAACAATTGACCATTTAAGGTCCAACAATTGACCATTTAAGGTCCAACCAATTGACCATTTAAGGTCCAACAATTGACCATTTAAGGTCCAACAATTGACCATTTAAGGTCCAACAATTGACCATTTAAGGTCCAACAATTGACCATTTAAGGTCCAACAATTGACCATTTAAGGTCCAACAATTGACCATTTAAGGTCCAACAATTGAACAATTGACCATTTAAGGTCCAACAATTGACCATTTAAGGTCCAACAATTGACCATTTAAGGTCCAACAATTGACCATTTAAGGTCCAACAATTGACCATTTAAGGTCCAACAATTGACCATTTAAGGTCCAACAATTGACCATTTAAGGTCCAACAATTGACCATTTAAGGTCCAACAATTGACCATTTAAGGTCCAACAATTGACCATTTAAGGTCCAACAATTGACCATTTAAGGTCCAACAATTGACCATTTTCCAACAAGGTCCAACAATTGACCATTAAGGACCATTTAAGGTCCAACAATTGACCATTTAAGGTCCAACAATTGACCATTTAAGGTCCAACAATTGACCATTTAAGGACAATTTTAAGGTCCAACAATTGACCATTTAAGGTCCAACAATTGACCATTTAAGGTCCAACAATTGACCATTTAAGGTCCAACAATTGACCATTTAAGGTCCAACAATTGACCATTTAAGGTCCAACAATTGACCATTTAAGGTCCAACAATTGACCATTTAAGGTCCAACAATTGACCATTTAAGGTCCAACAATTGACCATTTAAGGTCCAACAATTGACCATTTAAGGTCCAACAATTGACCATTTAAGGTCCAACAATTGACCATTTAAGGTCCAACAATTGACCATTTAAGGTCCAACAATTGACCATTTAAGGTCCAACAATTGACCATTTAAGGTCCAACAATTGACCATTTAAGGTCCAACAATTGACCAATTGACCATTTAAGGTCCAACAATTGACCATTTAAGGTCCAACAATTGACCATTTAAGGTCCAACAATTGACCATTTAAGGTCCAACAATTGACCATTTAAGGTCCAACAATTGACCATTTAAGGTCCAACAATTGACCATTTAAGGTCCAACAATTGACCATTTAAGGTCCAACAATTGACCATTTAAGGTCCAACAATTGACCATTTAAGGTCCAACAATTGACCATTTAAGGTCCAACAATTGACCATTTAAGGTCCAACAATTGACCATTTAAGGTCCAACAATTGACCATTTAAGGTCCAACAATTGACCATTTAAGGTCCAACAATTGACCATTTAAGGTCCAACAATTGACCATTTAAGGTCCAACAATTGACCATTTAAGGTCCAACAATTGACCATTTAAGGTCCAACAATTGACCATTTTAAGGTCCAAAATTGACCATTTAAGGTCCAACAATTGACCATTTAAGGTCCAACAATTGACCATTTAAGGTCCAACAATTGACCATTTAAGGTCCAACAATTGACCATTTAAGGTCCAACAATTGACCATTTCCAACAATTGACCATTTAAGGTCAACAATTGACCATTTAAGGTCCAACAATTGACCATTTAAGGTCCAACAATTGACCATTTAAGGTCCAACAATTGACCATTTAAGGTCCAACAATTGACCATTTAAGGTCCAACAATTGACCATTTAAGGTCCAACAATTGACCATTTAAGGTCCAACAATTGACCATTTAAGGTCCAACAATTGACCATTTAAGGTCCAACAATTGACCATTTAAGGTCCAACAATTGACCATTTAAGGTCCAACAATTGACCATTTAAGGTCCAACAATTGACCATTTAAGGTCCAACAATTGACCATTTAAGGTCCAACAATTGACCATTTAAGGTCCAACAATTGACCATTTAAGGTCCAACAATTGACCATTTAAGGTCCAACAATTGACCATTTAAGGTCCAACAATTGACCATTTAAGGTTCCACAATTGACCATTTAAGGGTCCAACCATTTAAGGTCCAACAATTGACCATTTAAGGTCCAACAATTGACCATTTAAGGTCCAACAATTGACCATTTAAGGTCCAACAATTGACCATTTAAGGTCCAACAATTGACCATTTAAGGTCCAACAATTGACCATTTAAGGTCCAACAATTGACCATTTAAGGTCCAACAATTGACCATTTAAGGTCCAACAATTGACCATTTAAGGTCCAACAATTGACCATTTAAGGTCCAACAATTGACCATTTAAGGTCCAACAATTGACCATTTAAGGTCCAACAATTGACCACAATCCAACAATTGACCATTTAAGGTCCAACAATTGACCATTTAAGGTCCAACAATTGACCATTTAAGGTCCAACAATGACCATTTAAGGTGACCATTTAAGGTCCAACAATTGACCATTTAAGGTCCAACAATTGACCATTTAAGGTCCAACAATTGACCAATTGAATTGATTTAAGGTCCAACAATTGACCATTTAAGGTCCAACAATTGACCATTTAAGGTCCAACAATTGACCATTTAAGGTCCAACAATTGACCATTTAAGGTCCAACAATTGACCAACAATTGACCATTTAAGGTCCAACAATTGACCATTTTCCAACAATTGACCATTTAAGGTCAACAATTGACCATTTAAGGTCCAACAATTGACCATTTTGACAACAATTGACCATTTAAGGTCCAACAATTGACCATTTAAGGTCCAACAATTGACCATTTAAGGTCCAACAATTGACCATTTAAGGTCCAACAATTGACCATTTAAGGTCCAACAATTGACCATTTAAGGTCCAACAATTGACCATTTAAGGTCCAACAATTGACCATTTAAGGTCCAACAATTGACCATTTAAGGTCCAACAATTGACCATTTAAGGTCCAACAATTGACCATTTAAGGTCCAACAATTGACCATTTAAGGTCCAACAATTGACCATTTAAGGTCCAACAATTGACCATTTAAGGTCCAACAATTGACCATTTAAGGTCCAACAATTGACCATTTAAGGTCCAACAATTGACCATTTAAGGTCCAACAATTGACCATTTAAGGGTCCAACAATTGACCATTTAAGGTCCAACAATTGACCATTTAAGGTCCAACAATTGACCATTTAAGGTCCAACAATTGACCATTTAAGGTCCAACAATTGACCATTTAAGGTCCAACAATTGACCATTTAAGGTCCAACAATTGACCATTTAAGGTCCAACAATTGACCATTTAAGGTCCAACAATTGACCATTTAAGGTCCAACAATTGACCATTTAAGGTCCAACAATTGACCATTTAAGGTCCAACAATTGACCATTTAAGGTCCAACAATTGACCATTTAAGGTCCAACAATTGACCATTTAAGGTCCAACAATTGACCATTTAAGGTCCAACAATTGACCATTTAAGGTCCAACAATTGACCATTTAAGGTCCAACAATTGACCATTTAAGGTCCAACAATTGACCATTTAAGGTCCAACAATTGACCATTTAAGGTCCAACAATTGACCATTTAAGGTCCAACAATTGACCATTTAAGGTCCAACAATCGACCATTTAAGGTCCAACAATTGACCATTTAAGGTCCAACAATTGACCATTTAAGGTCCAACAATTGACCATTTAAGGTCCAACAATTGACCATTTAAGGTCCAACAATTGACCATTTAAGGTCCAACAATTGACCATTTAAGGTCCAACAATTGACCATTTAAGGTCCAACAATTGACCATTTAAGGTCCAACAATTGACCATTTAAGGTCCAACAATTGACCATTTAAGGTCCAACAATTGACCATTTAAGGTCCAACAATTGACCATTTAAGGTCCAACAATTGACCATTTAAGGTCCAACAATTGACCATTTAAGGTCCAACAATTGACCATTTAAGGTCCAACAATTGACCATTTAAGGTCCAACAATTGACCATTTAAGGGACCATTTAAGGTCCAACAATTGACCATTTAAGGTCCAACAATTGACCATTTAAGGTCCAACAATTGACCATTTAAGGTCCAACAATTGACCATTTAAGGTCCAACAATTGACCATTTAAGGTCCAACAATTGACCATTTAAGGTCCAACAATTGACCATTTAAGGTCCAACCAATCCAACAATGACCATTTAAGGTCCAACAATTGACCATTTAAGGTCCAACAATTGACCATTTAAGGTCCAACAATTGACCATTTAAGGTCCAACAATTGACCATTTAAGGTCCAACAATTGACCATTTAAGGTCCAACAATTGACCATTTAAGGTCCAACAATTGACCATTTAAGGTCCAACAATTGACCATTTAAGGTCCAACAATTGACCATTTAAGGTCCAACAATTGACCATTTAAGGTCCAACAATTGACCATTTAAGGTCCAACAATTGACCATTTAAGGTCCAACAATTGACCATTTAAGGTCCAACAATTGACCATTTAAGGTCCAACAATTGACCATTTAAGGTCCAACAATTGACCATTTAAGGTCCAACAATTGACCATTTAAGGTCCAACAATTGACCATTTAAGGTCCAACAATTGACCATTTAAGGTCCAACAATTGACCATTTAAGGTCCAACAACAATTTGACCAACAATGACCATTTAAGGTCAACAATTGACCATTTAAGGTCCAACAATTGACCATTTAAGGTCCAACAATTGACCATTTAAGGTCCAACAATTGACCATTTAAGGTCCAACAATTGACCATTTAAGGTCCAACAATTGACCATTTAAGGTCCAACAATTGACCATTTAAGGTCCAACAATTGACCATT
This sequence comes from Holotrichia oblita, assembly GCA_023690525.1. Lineage (NCBI taxonomy): Eukaryota > Metazoa > Arthropoda > Insecta > Coleoptera > Scarabaeidae > Holotrichia > Holotrichia oblita. The sequence goes on from CM043019.1 coordinate 111,441,420, forward strand.
TAAGGTCCAACAATTGACCATTTAAGGTCCAACAATTGACCATTTAAGGTCCAACAATTGACCATTTAAGGTCCAACAATTGACCATTTAAGGTCCAACAATTGACCATTTAAGGTCCAACAATTGACCATTTAAGGTCCAACAATTGACCATTTTAGGTCCAACAATTGACCATTTAAGGTCCAACAATTGACCATTTAAGGTCCAACAATTGACCATTTAAGGTCCAACAATTGACCATTTAAGGTCCAACAAGACCATTCCAACAATTGACCATTTAAGGTCCAACAATTGACCATTTAAGGTCCAACAATTGACCATTTAAGGTCCAACAATTGACCATTTAAGGTCCAACAATTGACCATTTAAGGTCCAACAATTGACCATTTAAGGTCCAACAATTGACCATTTAAGGTCCAACAATTGACCATTTAAGGTCCAACAATTGACCATTTAAGGTCCCAACAATTGACCATTTAAGGTCCAACAATTGACCATTTAAGGTCCAACAATTGACCATTTCCAACAATTGGTCCAACAATTGACCATTTAAGGTCCAACAATTGACCATTTAAGGTCCAACAATTGACCATTTAAGGTCCAACAATTGACCATTTTAAGGTCCAACAATTGACCATTTAAGGTCCAACAATTGACCATTTAAGGTCCAACAATTGACCATTTAAGGTCCAACAATTGACCATTTAAGGTCCAACAATTGACCATTTAAGGTCCAACAATTGACCATTTAAGGTCCAACAATTGACCATTTAAGGTCCAACAATTGACCATTTAAGGTCCAACAATTGACCATTTAAGGTCCAACAATTGACCATTTTTCCAACAAGGACCAACAATTGACCATTTAAGGTCCAACAATTGACCATTTAAGGTCCAACAATTGACCATTTAAGGTCCAACAATTGACCATTTAAGGTCCAACAATTGACCATTTAAGGTCCAACAATTGACCATTTAAGGTCCAACAATTGACCATTTAAGGTCCAACAATTGACCATTTAAGGTCCACAATTGACCATTTAAGGTCCAACAATTGACCATTTAAGGTCCAACAATTGACCATTTAAGGTCCAACAATCGACCATTTAAGGTCCAACAATTGACCATTTAAGGTCCAACAATTGACCATTTAAGGTCCAACAATTGACCATTTAAGGTCCAACAATTGACCATTTAAGGTCCAACAATTGACCATTTAAGGTCCAACAATTGACCATTTAAGGTCCAACAATTGACCATTTAAGGTCCAACAATTGACCATTTAAGGTCCAACAATTGACCATTTAAGGTCCAACAATTGACCATTTAAGGTCCAACAATTGACCATTTAAGGTCCAACAATTGACCATTTAAGGTCCAACAATTGACCATTTAAGGTCCAACAATTGACCATTTAAGGTCCAACAATTGACCATTTAAGGTCCAACAATTGACCATTTAAGGTCCAACAATTGACCATTTAAGGTCCAACAATTGACCATTTAAGGTCCAACAATTGACCATTTAAGGTCCAACAATTGACCATTTAAGGTCCAACAATTGACCATTTAACAGGTCCAACAATTGACCATTTAAGGTCCAACAATTGACCATTTAAGGTCCAACAATTGACCATTTAAGGTCCAACAATTGACCATTTAAGGTCCAACAATTGACCATTTAAGGTCCAACAATTGACCATTTAAGGTCCAACAATTGACCATTTAAGGTCCAACAATTGACCATTTAAGGTCCAACAATTGACCATTTAAGGTCCAACAATTGACCATTTAAGGTCCAACAATTGACCATTTAAGGTCCAACAATTGACCATTTAAGGTCCAACAATTGACCATTTAAGGTCCAACAATTGACCATTTAAGGTCCAACAATTGACCATTTAAGGTCCAACAATTGACCATTTAAGGTCCAACAATTGACCATTTAAGGTCCAACAATTGACCATTTAAGGTCCAACAATTGACCATTTAAGGTCCAACAATTGACCATTTAAGGTCCAACAATTGACCATTTAAGGTCCAACAATTGACCATTTAAGGTCCAACAATTGACCATTTAAGGTCCAACAATTGACCATTTAAGGTCCAACAATTGACCATTTAAGGTCCAACAATTGACCATTTAAGGTCCAACAATTGACCATTTAAGGTCCAACAATTGACCATTTAAGGTCCAACAATTGACCATTTAAGGTCCAACAATTGACCATTTAAGGTCCAACAATTGACCATTTAAGGTCCAACAATTGACCATTTAAGGTCCAACAATTGACCATTTAAGGTCCAACAATTGACCATTTAAGGTCCAACAATTGACCATTTAAGGTCCAACAATTGACCATTTAAGGTCCAACAATTGACCATTTAAGGTCCAACAATTGACCATTTAAGGTCCAACAATTGACCATTTAAGGTCCAACAATTGACCATTTAAGGTCCAACAATTGACCATTTAAGGTCCAACAATTGACCATTTAAGGTCCAACAATTGACCATTTAAGGTCCAACAATTGACCATTTAAGGTCCAACAATTGACCATTTAAGGTCCAACAATTGACCATTTAAGGTCCAACAATTGACCATTTAAGGTCCAACAATTGACCATTTAAGGTCCAACAATTGACCATTTAAGGTCCAACAATTGACCATTTAAGGTCCAACAATTGACCATTTAAGGTCCAACAATTGACCATTTAAGGTCCAACAATTGACCATTTAAGGTCCAACAATTGACCATTTAAGGTCCAACAATTGACCATTTAAGGTCCAACAATTGACCATTTAAGGTCCAACAATTGACCATTTAAGGTCCAACAAATTGATTGACCATTTAAGGTCCAACAATTGACCATTTAAGGTCCAACAATTGACCATTTAAGGTCCAACAATTGACCATTTAAGGTCCAACAATTGACCATTTAAGGTCCAACAATTGACCATTTAAGGTCCAACAATTGACCATTTAAGGTCCAACAATTGACCATTTAAGGTCCAACAATTGACCATTTAAGGTCCAACAATTGACCATTTAAGGTCCAACAATTGACCATTTAAGGTCCAACAATTGACCATTTAAGGTCCAACAATTGACCATTTAAGGTCCAACAATTGACCATTTAAGGTCCAACAATTGACCATTTAAGGTCCAACAATTGACCATTTAAGGTCCAACAATTGACCATTTAAGGTCCAACAATTGACCATTTAAGGTCCAACAATTGACCATTTAAGGTCCAACAATTGACCATTTAAGGTCCAACAATTGACCATTTAAGGTCCAACAATTGACCATTTAAGGTCCAACAATTGACCATTTAAGGTCCAACAATTGACCATTTAAGGTCCAACAATTGACCATTTAAGGTCCAACAATTGACCATTTAAGGTCCAACAATTGACCATTTAAGGTCCAACAATTGACCATTTAAGGTCCAACAATTGACCATTTAAGGTCCAACAATTGACCATTTAAGGTCCAACAATTGACCATTTAAGGTCCAACAATTGACCATTTAAGGTCCAACAATTGACCATTTAAGGTCCAACAATTGACCATTTAAGGTCCAACAATTGACCATTTAAGGTCCAACAATTGACCATTTAAGGTCCAACAATTGACCATTTAAGGTCCAACAATTGACCATTTAAGGTCCAACAATTGACCATTTAAGGTCCAACAATTGACCATTTAAGGTCCAACAATTGACCATTTAAGGTCCAACAATTGACCATTTAAGGTCCAACAATTGACCATTTAAGGTCCAACAATTGACCATTTAAGGTCCAACAATTGACCATTTAAGGTCCAACAATTGACCATTTAAGGTCCAACAATTGACCATTTAAGGTCCAACAATTGACCATTTAAGGTCCAACAATTGACCATTTAAGGTCCAACAATTGACCATTTAAGGTCCAACAATTGACCATTTAAGGTCCAACAATTGACCATTTAAGGTCCAACAATTGACCATTTAAGGTCCAACAATTGACCATTTAAGGTCCAACAATTGACCATTTAAGGTCCAACAATTGACCATTTAAGGTCCAACAATTGACCATTTAAGGTCCAACAATTGACCATTTAAGGTCCAACAATTGACCATTTAAGGTCCAACAATTGACCATTTAAGGTCCAACAATTGACCATTTAAGGTCCAACAATTGACCATTTAAGGTCCAACAATTGACCATTTAAGGTCCAACAATTGACCATTTAAGGTCCAACAATTGACCATTTAAGGTCCAACAATTGACCATTTAAGGTCCAACAATTGACCATTTAAGGTCCAACAATTGACCATTTAAGGTCCAACAATTGACCATTTAAGGTCCAACAATTGACCATTTAAGGTCCAACAATTGACCATTTAAGGTCCAACAATTGACCATTTTAAGGTCCAACAATTGACCATTTAAGGTCCAACAATTGACCATTTAAGGTCCAACAATTGACCATTTAAGGTCCAACAATTGACCATTTAAGGTCCAACAATTGACCATTTAAGGTCCAACAATTGACCATTTAAGGTCCAACAATTGACCATTTAAGGTCCAGCAATTGACCATTTAAGGTCCAACAATTGACCATTTAAGGTCCAACAATTGACCATTTAAGGTCCAACAATTGACCATTTAAGGTCCAACAATTGACCATTTAAGGTCCAACAATTGACCATTTAAGGTCCAACAATTGACCATTTAAGGTCCAACAATTGACCATTTAAGGTCCAACAATTGACCATTTAAGGTCCAACAATTGACCATTTAAGGTCCAACAATTGACCATTTAAGGTCCAACAATTGACCATTTAAGGTCCAACAATTGACCATTTAAGGTCCAACAATTGACCATTTAAGGTCCAACAATTGACCATTTAAGGTCCAACAATTGACCATTTAAGGTCCAACAATTGACCATTTAAGGTCCAACAATTGACCATTTAAGGTCCAACAATTGACCATTTAAGGTCCAACAATTGACCATTTAAGGTCCAACAATTGACCATTTAAGGTCCAACAATTGACCATTTAAGGTCCAACAATTGACCATTTAAGGTCCAACAATTGACCATTTAAGGTCCAACAATTGACCATTTAAGGTCCAACAATTGACCATTTAAGGTCCAACAATTGACCATTTAAGGTCCAACAATTGACCATTTAAGGTCCAACAATTGACCATTTAAGGTCCAACAATTGACCATTTAAGGTCCAACAATTGACCATTTAAGGTCCAACAATTGACCATTTAAGGTCCAACAATTGACCATTTAAGGTCCAACAATTGACCATTTAAGGTCCAACAATTGACCATTTAAGGTCCAACAATTGACCATTTAAGGTCCAACAATTGACCATTTAAGGTCCAACAATTGACCATTTAAGGTCCAACAATTGACCATTTAAGGTCCAACAATTGACCATTTAAGGTCCAACAATTGACCATTTAAGGTCCAACAATTGACCATTTAAGGTCCAACAATTGACCATTTAAGGTCCAACAATTGACCATTTAAGGTCCAACAATTGACCATTTAAGGTCCAACAATTGACCATTTAAGGTCCAACAATTGACCATTTAAGGTCCAACAATTGACCATTTAAGGTCCAACAATTGACCATTTAAGGTCCAACAATTGACCATTTAAGGTCCAACAATTGACCATTTAAGGTCCAACAATTGACCATTTAAGGTCCAACAATTGACCATTTAAGGTCCAACAATTGACCATTTAAGGTCCAACAATTGACCATTTAAGGTCCAACAATTGACCATTTAAGGTCCAACAATTGACCATTTAAGGTCCAACAATTGACCATTTAAGGTCCAACAATTGACCATTTAAGGTCCAACAATTGACCATTTAAGGTCCAACAATTGACCATTTAAGGTCCAACAATTGACCATTTAAGGTCCAACAATTGACCATTTAAGGTCCAACAATTGACCATTTAAGGTCCAACAATTGACCATTTAAGGTCCAACAATTGACCATTTAAGGTCCAACAATTGACCATTTAAGGTCCAACAATTGACCATTTAAGGTCCAACCAATTGACCATTTAAGGTCCAACAATTGACCATTTAAGGTCCAACAATTGACCATTTAAGGTCCAACAATTGACCATTTAAGGTCCAACAATTGACCATTTAAGGTCCAACAATTGACCATTTAAGGTCCAACAATTGACCATTTAAGGTCCAACAATTGACCATTTAAGGTCCAACAATTGACCATTTAAGGTCCAACAATTGACCATTTAAGGTCCAACAATTGACCATTTAAGGTCCAACAATTGACCATTTAAGGTCCAACAATTGACCATTTAAGGTCCAACAATTGACCATTTAAGGTCCAACAATTGACCATTTAAGGTCCAACAATTGACCATTTAAGGTCCAACAATTGACCATTTAAGGTCCAACAATTGACCATTTAAGGTCCAACAATTGACCATTTAAGGTCCAACAATTGACCATTTAAGGTCCAACAATTGACCATTTAAGGTCCAACAATTGACCATTTAAGGTCCAACAATTGACCATTTAAGGTCCAACAATTGACCATTTAAGGTCCAACAATTGACCATTTAAGGTCCAACAATTGACCATTTAAGGTCCAACAATTGACCATTTAAGGTCCAACAATTGACCATTTAAGGTCCAACAATTGACCATTTAAGGTCCAACAATTGACCATTTAAGGTCCAACAATTGACCATTTAAGGTCCAACAATTGACCATTTAAGGTCCAACAATTGACCATTTAAGGTCCAACAATTGACCATTTAAGGTCCAACAATTGACCATTTAAGGTCCAACAATTGACCATTTAAGGTCCAACAATTGACCATTTAAGGTCCAACAATTGACCATTTAAGGTCCAACAATTGACCATTTAAGGTCCAACAATTGACCATTTAAGGTCCAACAATTGACCATTTAAGGTCCAACAATTGACCATTTAAGGTCCAACAATTGACCATTTAAGGTCCAACAATTGACCATTTAAGGTCCAACAATTGACCATTTAAGGTCCAACAATTGACCATTTAAGGTCCAACAATTGACCATTTAAGGTCCAACAATTGACCATTTAAGGTCCAACAATTGACCATTTAAGGTCCAACAATTGACCATTTAAGGTCCAACAATTGACCATTTAAGGTCCAACAATTGACCATTTAAGGTCCAACAATTGACCATTTAAGGTCCAACAATTGACCATTTAAGGTCCAACAATTGACCATTTAAGGTCCAACAATTGACCATTTAAGGTCCAACAATTGACCATTTAAGGTCCAACAATTGACCATTTAAGGTCCAACAATTGACCATTTAAGGTCCAACAATTGACCATTTAAGGTCCAACAATTGACCATTTAAGGTCCAACAATTGACCATTTAAGGTCCAACAATTGACCATTTAAGGTCCAACAATTGACCATTTAAGGTCCAACAATTGACCATTTAAGGTCCAACAATTCCATTTAAGGTCCAACAATTGACCATTTAAGGTCCAACAATTGACCATTTAAGGTCCAACAATTGACCATTTAAGGTCCAACAATTGACCATTTAAGGTCCAACAATTGACCATTTAAGGTCCAACAATTGACCATTTAAGGTCCAACAATTGACCATTTAAGGTCCAACAATTGACCATTTAAGGTCCAACAATTGACCATTTAAGGTCCAACAATTGACCATTTAAGGTCCAACAATTGACCATTTAAGGTCCAACAATTGACCATTTAAGGTCCAACAATTGACCATTTAAGGTCCAACAATTGACCATTTAAGGTCCAACAATTGACCATTTAAGGTCCAACAATTGACCATTTAAGGTCCAACAATTGACCATTTAAGGTCCAACAATTGACCATTTAAGGTCCAACAATTGACCATTTAAGGTCCAACAATTGACCATTTAAGGTCCAACAATTGACCATTTAAGGTCCAACAATTGACCATTTAAGGTCCAACAATTGACCATTTAAGGTCCAACAATTGACCATTTAAGGTCCAACAATTGACCATTTAAGGTCCAACAATTGACCATTTAAGGTCCAACAATTGACCATTTAAGGTCCAACAATTGACCATTTAAGGTCCAACAATTGACCATTTAAGGTCCAACAATTGACCATTTAAGGTCCAACAATTGACCATTTAAGGTCCAACAATTGACCATTTAAGGTCCAACAATTGACCATTTAAGGTCCAACAATTGACCATTTAAGGTCCAACAATTGACCATTTAAGGTCCAACAATTGACCATTTAAGGTCCAACAATTGACCATTTAAGGTCCAACAATTGACCATTTAAGGTCCAACAATTGACCATTTAAGGTCCAACAATTGACCATTTAAGGTCCAACAATTGACCATTTAAGGTCCAACAATTGACCATTTAAGGTCCAACAATTGACCATTTAAGGTCCAACAATTGACCATTTAAGGTCCAACAATTGACCATTTAAGGTCCAACAATTGACCATTTAAGGTCCAACAATTGACCATTTAAGGTCCAACAATTGACCATTTAAGGTCCAACAATTGACCATTTAAGGTCCAACAATTGACCATTTAAGGTCCAACAATTGACCATTTAAGGTCCAACAATTGACCATTTAAGGTCCAACAATTGACCATTTAAGGTCCAACAATTGACCATTTAAGGTCCAACAATTGACCATTTAAGGTCCAACAATTGACCATTTAAGGTCCAACAATTGACCATTTAAGGTCCAACAATTGACCATTTAAGGTCCAACAATTGACCATTTAAGGTCCAACAATTGACCATTTAAGGTCCAACAATTGACCATTTAAGGTCCAACAATTGACCATTCCAACAATTGACCAACAATTGACCATTTAAGGTCCAACAATTGACCATTTAAGGTCCAACAATTGACCATTTAAGGTCCAACAATTGACCATTTAAGGTCCAACAATTGACCATTTAAGGTCCAACAATTGACCATTTAAGGTCCAACAATTGACCATTTAAGGTCCAACAATTGACCATTTAAGGTCCAACAATTGACCATTTAAGGTCCAACAATTGACCATTTAAGGTCCAACAATTGACCATTTAAGGTCCAACAATTGACCATTTAAGGTCCAACAATTGACCATTTAAGGTCCAACAATTGACCATTTAAGGTCCAACAATTGACCATTTAAGGTCCAACAATTGACCATTTAAGGTCCAACAATTGACCATTTAAGGTCCAACAATTGACCATTTAAGGTCCAACAATTGACCATTTAAGGTCCAACAATTGACCATTTAAGGTCCAACAATTGACCATTTAAGGTCCAACAATTGACCATTTAAGGTCCAACAATTGACCATTTAAGGTCCAACAATTGACCATTTAAGGTCCAACAATGACCATTTAAGGTCCAACAATTGACCATTTAAGGTCCAACAATTGACCATTTAAGGTCCAACAATTGACCATTTAAGGTCCAACAATTGACCATTTAAGGTCCAACAAATGACCATTTAAGGTCCAACAATTGACCATTTAAGGTCCAACAATTGACCATTTAAGGTCCAACAATTGACCATTTAAGGTCCAACAATTGACCATTTAAGGTCCAACAATTGACCATTTAAGGTCCAACAATTGACCATTTAAGGTCCAACAATTGACCATTTAAGGTCCAACAATTGACCATTTAAGGTCCAACAATTGACCATTTAAGGTCCAACAATTGACCATTTAAGGTCCAACAATTGACCATTTAAGGTCCAACAATTGACCATTTAAGGTCCAACAATTGACCATTTAAGGTCCAACAATTGACCATTTAAGGTCCAACAATTGACCATTTAAGGTCCAACAATTGACCATTTAAGGTCCAACAATTGACCATTTAAGGTCCAACAATTGACCATTTAAGGTCCAACAATTGACCATTTAAGGTCCAACAATTGACCATTTAAGGTCCAACAATTGACCATTTAAGGTCCAACAATTGACCATTTAAGGTCCAACAATTGACCATTTAAGGTCCAACAATTGACCATTTAAGGTCCAACAATTGACCATTTAAGGTCCAACAATTGACCATTTAAGGTCCAACAATTGACCATTTAAGGTCCAACAATTGACCATTTAAGGTCCAACAATTGACCATTTAAGGTCCAACAATTGACCATTTAAGGTCCAACAATTGACCATTTAAGGTCCAACAATTGACCATTTAAGGTCCAACAATTGACCATTTAAGGTCCAACAATTGACCATTTAAGGTCCAACAATTGACCATTTAAGGTCCAACAATTGACCATTTAAGGTCCAACAATTGACCATTTAAGGTCCAACAATTGACCATTTAAGGTCCAACAATTGACCATTTAAGGTCCAACAATTGACCATTTAAGGTCCAACAATTGACCATTTAAGGTCCAACAATTGACCATTTAAGGTCCAACAATTGACCATTTAAGGTCCAACAATTGACCATTTAAGGTCCAACAATTGACCATTTAAGGTCCAACAATTGACCATTTAAGGTCCAACAATTGACCATTTAAGGTCCAACAATTGACCATTTAAGGTCCAACAATTGACCATTTAAGGTCCAACAATTGACCATTTAAGGTCCAACAATTGACCATTTAAGGTCCAACAATTGACCATTTAAGGTCCAACAATTGACCATTTAAGGTCCAACAATTGACCATTTAAGGTCCAACAATTGACCATTTAAGGTCCAACAATTGACCATTTAAGGTCCAACAATTGACCATTTAAGGTCCAACAATTGACCATTTAAGGTCCAACAATTGACCATTTAAGGTCCAACAATTGACCATTTAAGGTCCAACAATTGACCATTTAAGGTCCAACAATTGACCATTTAAGGTCCAACAATTGACCATTTAAGGTCCAACAATTGACCATTTAAGGTCCAACAATTGACCATTTAAGGTCCAACAATTGACCATTTAAGGTCCAACAATTGACCATTTAAGGTCCAACAATTGACCATTTAAGGTCCAACAATTGACCATTTAAGGTCCAACAATTGACCATTTAAGGTCCAACAATTGACCATTTAAGGACCCAACAATTGACCATTTAAGGTCCAACAATTGACCATTTAAGGTCCAACAATTGACCATTTAAGGTCCAACAATTGACCATTTAAGGTCCAACAATTGACCATTTAAGGTCCAACAATTGACCATTTAAGGTCCAACAATTGACCATTTAAGGTCCAACAATTGACCATTTAAGGTCCAACAATTGACCATTTAAGGTCCAACAATTGACCATTTAAGGTCCAACAATTGACCATTTAAGGTCCAACAATTGACCATTTAAGGTCCAACAATTGACCATTTAAGGTCCAACAATTGACCATTTAAGGTCCAACAATTGACCATTTAAGGTCCAACAATTGACCATTTAAGGTCCAACAATTGACCATTTAAGGTCCAACAATTGACCATTTAAGGTCCAACAATTGACCATTTAAGGTCCAACAATTGACCATTTAAGGTCCAACAATTGACCATTTAAGGTCCAACACATTGACCATTTAAGGTCCAATTTGACCATTTAAGGTCCAACAATTGACCATTTAAGGTCCAACAATTGACCATTTAAGGTCCAACAATTGACCATTTAAGGTCCAACAATTGACCATTTAAGGTCCAACAATTGACCATTTAAGGTCCAACAATTGACCATTTAAGGTCCAACAATTGACCATTTAAGGTCCAACAATTGACCATTTAAGGTCCAACAATTGACCATTTAAGGTCCAACAATTGACCATTTAAGGTCCAACAATTGACCATTTAAGGTCCAACAATTGACCATTTAAGGTCCAACAATTGACCATTTAAGGTCCAACAATTGACCATTTAAGGTCCAACAATTGACCATTTAAGGTCCAACAATTGACCATTTAAGGTCCAACAATTGACCATTTAAGGTCCAACAATTGACCATTTAAGGTCCAACAATTGACCATTTAAGGTCCAACAATTGACCATTTAAGTCCAACAATTGACAATTGACCATTGACCATTTAAGGTCCAACAATTGACCATTTAAGGTCCAACAATTGACCATTTAAGGTCCAACAATTGACCATTTAAGGTCCAACAATTGACCATTTAAGGTCCAACAATTGACCATTTAAGGTCCAACAATTGACCATTTAAGGTCCAACAATTGACCATTTAAGGTCCAACAATTGACCATTTAAGGTCCAACAATTGACCATTTTAAGGTCCAACAATTGACCATTTAAGGTCCAACAATTGACCATTTAAGGTCCAACAATTGACCATTTAAGGTCCAACAATTGACCATTTAAGGTCCAACAATTGACCATTTAAGGTCCAACAATTGACCATTTAAGGTCCAACAATTGACCATTTAAGGTCCAACAATTGACCATTTAAGGTCCAACAATTGACCATTTAAGGTCCAATAATTGACCATTTAAGGTTTTAAGGTCCAACAATCGACCATTTAAGGTCCAACAATTGGACCATTTAAATGGTCCAACAATTGACCATTTAATGGTCCAAATGGACCATTTAGTTCCAATGGTCGATTGTTGGACCTTACAATGGTCCATTGTTGGACCTTAAATGGTCAATTGTTGGTCCTTAAATGGTCAATTGTTGGACCTTAAATGGTCAATTGTTGGACCTTAAATGGTCAATTGTTGGACCTTAAATGGTCAATTGTTGGACCTTAAATGGTCAATTGTTGGACCTTAAATGGTCAATTGTTGGACCTTAAATGGTCAATTGTTGGACCTTAAATGGTCAATTGTTGGACCTTAAATGGGTCAATTGTTGGACCTTAAATGGTCGATTGTTGGACCTTAAATGGTCAATTGTTGGACCTTAAATGGTCAATTGTTGGACCTTAAATGGTCAATTGTTGGACCTTAAATGGTCAATTGTTGGACCTTAAATGGTCAATTGTTGGACCTTAAATGGTCAATTGTTGGACCTTAAATGGTCAATTGTTGGACCTTAAATGGTCAATTGTTGGACCTTAAATGGTCGATTGTTGGACCTTAAATGGTCGATTGTTGGACCTTAAATGGTCGATTGTTGGACCTTAAATGGTCAATTGTGGACTTAAATGGTCAATTGTTGGACCTTAAATGGTCAATTGTTGGACCTTAAATGGTCAATTGTTGGACCTTAAATGGTCGATTGTTGGACCTTAAATGGTCAATTGTTGGACCTTAAATGGTCAATTGTTGGACCTTAAATGGTCAATTGTTGGACCTTAAATGGTCAATTGTTGGACCTTAAATGGTCAATTGTTGGACCTTAAATGGTCAATTGTTGGACCTTAAATGGTCAATTGTTGGACCTTAAATGGTCAATTGTTGGACCTTAAATGGTCAATTGTTGGACCTTAAATGGTCAATTGTTGGACCTTAAATGGTCAATTGTTGGACCTTAAATGGTCAATTGTTGGACCTTAAATGGTCAATTGTTGGACCTTAAATGGTCAATTGTTGGACCTTAAATGGTCAATTGTTGGACCTTAAATGGTCAATTGTTGGACCTTAAATGGTCAATTGTTGGACCTTAAATGGTCAATTGTTGGACCTTAAATGGTCAATTGTTGGACCTTAAATGGTCAATTGTTGGACCTTAAATGGTCAATTGTTGGACCTTAAATGGTCAATTGTTTGGACCTTAAATGGTCAATTGTTGGACCTTAAATGGTCAATTGTTGGACCTTAAATGGTCAATTGTTGGACCTTAAATGGTCAATTGTTGGACCTTAAATGGTCAATTGTTGGACCTTAAATGGTCAATTGTTGGACCTTAAATGGTCAATTGTTGGACCTTAAATGGTCAATTGTTGGACCTTAAATGGTCGATTGTTGGACCTTAAATGGTCAATTGTTGGACCTTAAATGGTCAATTGTTGGACCTTAAATGGTCAATTGTTGGACCTTAAATGGTCAATTGTTGGACCTTAAATGGTCAATTGTTGGACCTTAAATGGTCAATTGTTGGACCTTAAATGGTCAATTGTTGGACCTTAAATGGTCAAATTGTTGGACCTTAAATGGTCAATTGTTGGACCTTAAATGGTCAATTGTTGGACCTTAAATGGTCAATTGTTGGACCTTAAAAATGGTCAATTGTTGGACCTTAAATGGTCAATTGTTGGACCTTAAATGGTCAATTGTTGGACCTTAAATGGTCAATTGTTGGACCTTAAATGGTCAATTGTTGGACCTTAAATGGTCAATTGTTGGACCTTAAATGGTCAATTGTTGGACCTTAAATGGTCAATTGTTGGACCTTAAATGGTCAATTGTTGGACCTTAAATGGTCAATTGTTGGACCTTAAATGGTCAAAATTGTTGGACCTTAAATGGTCGATTGTTGGACCTTTAAATGGTCAATTGTTGGACCTTAAATGGTCAATTGTTGGACCTTAAATGGTCAATTGTTGGACCTTAAATGGTCAATTGTTGGACCTTAAATGGTCAATTGTTGGACCTTAAATGGTCAATTGTTGGACCTTAAATGGTCAATTGTTGGACCTTAAATGGTCGATTGTTGGACCTTAAATGGTCAATTGTTGGACCTTAAATGGTCAATTGTTGGACCTTAAATGGTCAATTGTTGGACCTTAAATGGTCAATTGTTGGACCTTAAATGGTCAATTGTTGGACCTTAAATGGTCAATTGTTGGACCTTAAATGGTCAATTGTTGGACCTTAAATGGTCAATTGTTGGACCTTAAATGGTCGATTGTTGGACCTTAAATGGTCAATTGTTGGACCTTAAATGGTCAATTGTTGGACCTTAAATGGTCAATTGTTGGACCTTAAATGGTCAATTGTTGGACCTTAAATGGTCAATTGTTGGACCTTAAATGGTCAATTGTTGGACCTTAAATGGTCGATTGTTGGACCTTAAATGGTCAATTGTTGGACCTTAAATGGTCAATTGTTGGACCTTAAATGGTCGATTGTTGGACCTTAAATGGTCAATTGTTGGACCTTAAATGGTCAATTGTTGGACCTTAAATGGTCAATTGTTGGACCTTAAATGGTCAATTGTTGGACCTTAAATGGTCAATTGTTGGACCTTAAATGGTCGATTGTTGGACCTTAAATGGTCAATTGTTGGACCTTAAATGGTCAATTGTTGGACCTTAAATGGTCAATTTGTTGGACCTTAAATGGTCAATTGTTGGACCTTAAATGGTCAATTGTTGGACCTTAAATGGTCAATTGTTGGACCTTAAATGGTCGATTGTTGGACCTTAAATGGTCGATTGTTGGACCTTAAATGGTCAATTGTTGGACCTTAAATGGTCAATTGTTGGACCTTAAATGGTCAATTGTTGGACCTTAAATGGTCGATTGTTGGACCTTAAATGGTCAATTGTTGGACCTTAAATGGTCAATTGTTGGACCTTAAATGGTCAATTTGTTGGACCTTAAATGGTCAATTGTTGGACCTTAAATGGTCAATTGTTGGACCTTAAATGGTCAATTGTTGGACCTTAAATGGTCAATTGTTGGACCTTAAATGGTCGATTGTTGGACCTTAAATGGTCAATTGTTGGACCTTAAATGGTCAATTGTTGGACCTTAAATGGTCAATTGTTGGACCTTAAATGGTCAATTGTTGGACCTTAAATGGTCAATTGTTGGACCTTAAATGGTCAATTGTTGGACCTTAAATGGTCGATTGTTGGACCTTAAATGGTCAATTGTTGGACCTTAAATGGTCAATTGTTGGACCTTAAATGGTCGATTGTTGGACCTTAAATGGTCAATTGTTGGACCTTAAATGGTCGATTGTTGGACCTTAAATGGTCGATTGTTGGACCTTAAATGGTCAATTGTTGGACCTTAAATGGTCAATTGTTGGACCTTAAATGGTCAATTGTTGGACCTTAAATGGTCAATTGTTGGACCTTAAATGGTCAATTGTTGGACCTTAAATGGTCAATTGTTGGACCTTAAATGGTCAATTGTTGGACCTTAAATGGTCAATTGTTGGACCTTAAATGGTCAATTGTTGGACCTTAAATGGTCAATTGTTGGACCTTAAATGGTCAATTGTTGGACCTTAAATGGTCAATTGTTGGACCTTAAATGGTCGATTGTTGGACCTTAAATGGTCAATTGTTGGACCTTAAATGGTCAATTGTTGGACCTTAAATGGTCAATTGTTGGACCTTAAATGGTCAATTGTTGGACCTTAAATGGTCAATTGTTGGACCTTAAATGGTCAATTGTTGGACCTTAAATGGTCGAATTGTTGGACCTTAAATGGTCAATTGTTGGACCTTAAATGGTCAATTGTTGGACCTTAAATGGTCAATTGTTGGACCTTAAATGGTCGATTGTTGGACCTTAAATGGTCAATTGTTGGACCTTAAATGGTCAATTGTTGGACCTTAAATGGTCAATTGTTGGACCTTAAATGGTCAATTGTTGGACCTTAAATGGTCAATTGTTGGACCTTAAATGGTCAATTGTTGGACCTTAAATGGTCAATTGTTGGACCTTAAATGGTCAATTGTTGGACCTTAAATGGTCAATTGTTGGACCTTAAATGGTCAATTGTTGGACCTTAAATGGTCAATTGTTGGACCTTAAATGGTCAATTGTTGGACCTTAAATGGTCAATTGTTGGACCTTAAATGGTCAATTGTTGGACCTTAAATGGTCAATTGTTGGACCTTAAATGGTCGATTGTTGGACCTTAAATGGTCGATTGTTGGACCTTAAATGGTCAATTGTTGGACCTTAAATGGTCAATTGTTGGACCTTAAATGGTCAATTGTTGGACCTTAAATGGTCGATTGTTGGACCTTAAATGGTCAATTGTTGGACCTTAAATGGTCAATTGTTGGACCTTAAATGGTCAATTGTTGGACCTTAAATGGTCAATTGTTGGACCTTAAATGGTCAATTGTTGGACCTTAAATGGTCAATTGTTGGACCTTAAATGGTCAATTGTTGGACCTTAAATGGTCAATTGTTGGACCTTAAATGGTCAATTGTTGGACCTTAAATGGTCAATTGTTGGACCTTAAATGGTCAATTGTTGGACCTTAAATGGTCAATTGTTGGACCTTAAATGGTCAATTGTTGGACCTTAAATGGTCAATTGTTGGACCTTAAATGGTCAATTGTTGGACCTTAAATGGTCGATTGTTGGACCTTAAATGGTCAATTGTTGGACCTTAAATGGTCGATTGTTGGACCTTAAATGGTCAATTGTTGGACCTTAAATGGTCAATTGTTGGACCTTAAATGGTCAATTGTTGGACCTTAAATGGTCAATTGTTGGACCTTAAATGGTCAATTGTTGGACCTTAAATGGTCAATTGTTGGACCTTAAATGGTCAATTGTTGGACCTTAAATGGTCGATTGTTGGACCTTAAATGGTCAATTGTTGGACCTTAAATGGTCAATTGTTGGACCTTAAATGGTCAATTGTTGGACCTTAAATGGTCAATTGTTGGACCTTAAATGGTCAATTGTTGGACCTTAAATGGTCAATTGTTGGACCTTAAATGGTCAATTGTTGGACCTTAAATGGTCAATTGTTGGACCTTAAATGGTCAATTGTTGGACCTTAAATGGTCAATTGTTGGACCTTAAATGGTCAATTGTTGGACCTTAAATGGTCAATTGTTGGACCTTAAATGGTCAATTGTTGGACCTTAAATGGTCAATTGTTGGACCTTAAATGGTCAATTGTTGGACCTTAAATGGTCAATTGTTGGACCTTAAATGGTCGAATTGTTGGACCTTAAATGGTCGATTGTTGGACCTTAAATGGTCAATTGTTGGACCTTAAATGGTCGATTGTTGGACCTTAAATGGTCGATTGTTGGACCTTAAATGGTCGATTGTTGGACCTTAAATGGTCAATTGTTGGACCTTAAATGGTCGATTGTTGGACCTTAAATGGTCAATTGTTGGACCTTAAATGGTCAATTGTTGGACCTTAAATGGTCAATTGTTGGACCTTAAATGGTCGATTGTTGGACCTTAAATGGTCAATTGTTGGACCTTAAATGGTCAATTGTTGGACCTTAAATGGTCGATTGTTGGACCTTAAATGGTCAATTGTTGGACCTTAAATGGTCAATTGTTGGACCTTAAATGGTCGATTGTTGGACCTTAAATGGTCGATTGTTGGACCTTAAATGGTCAATTGTTGGACCTTAAATGGTCAATTGTTGGACCTTAAATGGTCAATTGTTGGACCTTAAATGGTCAATTGTTGGACCTTAAATGGTCAATTGTTGGACCTTAAATGGTCAATTGTTGGACCTTAAATGGTCAATTGTTGGACCTTAAATGGTCAATTGTTGGACCTTAAATGGTCAATTGTTGGACCTTAAATGGTCAATTGTTGGACCTTAAATGGTCAATTGTTGGACCTTAAATGGTCAATTGTTGGACCTTAAATGGTCAATTGTTGGACCTTAAATGGTCAATTGTTGGACCTTAAATGGTCAATTGTTGGACCTTAAATGGTCAATTGTTGGACCTTAAATGGTCAATTGTTGGACCTTAAATGGTCAATTGTTGGACCTTAAATGGTCAATTGTTGGACCTTAAATGGTCAATTGTTGGACCTTAAATGGTCGATTGTTGGACCTTAAATGGTCGATTGTTGGACCTTAAATGGTCGATTGTTGGACCTTAAATGGTCAATTGTTGGACCTTAAATGGTCAATTGTTGGACCTTAAATGGTCAATTGTTGGACCTTAAATGGTCGATTGTTGGACCTTAAATGGTCAATTGTTGGACCTTAAATGGTCAATTGTTGGACCTTAAATGGTCAATTGTTGGACCTTAAATGGTCAATTGTTGGACCTTAAATGGTCAATTGTTGGACCTTAAATGGTCAATTGTTGGACCTTAAATGGTCGATTGTTGGACCTTAAATGGTCAATTGTTGGACCTTAAATGGTCGATTGTTGGACCTTAAATGGTCAATTGTTGGACCTTAAATGGTCAATTGTTGGACCTTAAATGGTCAATTGTTGGACCTTAAATGGTCAATTGTTGGACCTTAAATGGTCAATTGTTGGACCTTAAATGGTCAATTGTTGGACCTTAAATGGTCAATTGTTGGACCTTAAATGGTCGATTGTTGGACCTTAAATGGTCGATTGTTGGACCTTAAATGGTCAATTGTTGGACCTTAAATGGTCGATTGTTGGACCTTAAATGGTCGATTGTTGGACCTTAAATGGTCGATTGTTGGACCTTAAATGGTCGATTGTTGGACCTTAAATGGTCGATTGTTGGACCTTAAATGGTCAATTGTTGGACCTTAAATGGTCGATTGTTGGACCTTAAATGGTCAATTGTTGGACCTTAAATGGTCGATTGTTGGACCTTAAATGGTCAATTGTTGGACCTTAAATGGTCGATTGTTGGACCTTAAATGGTCGATTGTTGGACCTTAAATGGTCAATTGTTGGACCTTAAATGGTCAATTGTTGGACCTTAAATGGTCGATTGTTGGACCTTAAATGGTCAATTGTTGGACCTTAAATGGTCAATTGTTGGACCTTAAATGGTCAATTGTTGGACCTTAAATGGTCAATTGTTGGACCTTAAATGGTCAATTGTTGGACCTTAAATGGTCAATTGTTGGACCTTAAATGGTCAATTGTTGGACCTTAAATGGTCAATTGTTGGACCTTAAATGGTCAATTGTTGGACCTTAAATGGTCAATTGTTGGACCTTAAATGGTCAATTGTTGGACCTTAAATGGTCAATTGTTGGACCTTAAATGGTCGATTGTTGGACCTTAAATGGTCGATTGTTGGACCTTAAATGGTCGATTGTTGGACCTTAAATGGTCGATTGTTGGACCTTAAATGGTCAATTGTTGGACCTTAAATGGTCGATTGTTGGACCTTAAATGGTCGATTGTTGGACCTTAAATGGTCGATTGTTGGACCTTAAATGGTCGATTGTTGGACCTTAAATGGTCAATTGTTGGACCTTAAATGGTCGATTGTTGGACCTTAAATGGTCAATTGTTGGACCTTAAATGGTCAATTGTTGGACCTTAAATGGTCGATTGTTGGACCTTAAATGGTCAATTGTTGGACCTTAAATGGTCGATTGTTGGACCTTAAATGGTCGATTGTTGGACCTTAAATGGTCAATTGTTGGACCTTAAATGGTCAATTGTTGGACCTTAAATGGTCGATTGTTGGACCTTAAATGGTCAATTGTTGGACCTTAAATGGTCAATTGTTGGACCTTAAATGGTCAATTGTTGGACCTTAAATGGTCAATTGTTGGACCTTAAATGGTCGATTGTTGGACCTTAAATGGTCGATTGTTGGACCTTAAATGGTCGATTGTTGGACCTTAAATGGTCGATTGTTGGACCTTAAATGGTCAATTGTTGGACCTTAAATGGTCGATTGTTGGACCTTAAATGGTCAATTGTTGGACCTTAAATGGTCAATTGTTGGACCTTAAATGGTCGATTGTTGGACCTTAAATGGTCAATTGTTGGACCTTAAATGGTCGATTGTTGGACCTTAAATGGTCGATTGTTGGACCTTAAATGGTCGATTGTTGGACCTTAAATGGTCGATTGTTGGACCTTAAATGGTCGATTGTTGGACCTTAAATGGTCAATTGTTGGACCTTAAATGGTCAATTGTTGGACCTTAAATGGTCAATTGTTGGACCTTAAATGGTCGATTGTTGGACCTTAAATGGTCGATTGTTGGACCTTAAATGGTCGATTGTTGGACCTTAAATGGTCAATTGTTGGACCTTAAATGGTCGATTGTTGGACCTTAAATGGTCGATTGTTGGACCTTAAATGGTCGATTGTTGGACCTTAAATGGTCGATTGTTGGACCTTAAATGGTCGATTGTTGGACCTTAAATGGTCAATTGTTGGACCTTAAATGGTCAATTGTTGGACCTTAAATGGTCAATTGTTGGACCTTAAATGGTCAATTGTTGGACCTTAAATGGTCGATTGTTGGACCTTAAATGGTCAATTGTAGGACCTTAAATGGTCAATTGTAGGACCTTTAAATGGTCGATTGTTGGACCTAAATGGTTGTCGGACCTTAAATGGTCGATTGTCGGACCTTAAATGGTCGATTGTTGGACCTTAAATGGTCGATTGTTGGACCTTAAATGGTCGATTGTTGGACCTTAAATGGTCGATTGTTGACCTTTAAATGGTCGATTGTTGAACCTTAAGTGGTCAATTATGGGACCTTAAATGGTCAAGTAATTGTTGACCTAAATGGTAAATTGTTGGACCTAAATGGTCAATTGTAGGACCTTAAATGGTCAGTTGTTGACCTTTAAATGGTCGATTGTTGACCTTAAATGGTCGATTGTTGAACCTTAAATGGTCGATTGTTGACCTTTAAATGGTCGATTGTTGGACCTAAATGGTCGATTGTCCATTGCTGACCTTTAAATGGTCAATTGTTGTCCTTAAATGGTCGATTGTTGGACCTTAAATGGTCTATTGTTGAACCTTAAATGGTCGATTGTTGGACCTTAAATGGTCGATTGTTGTACCTTAAATGGTCCATTGTTGGACCTTAAACGGTCCATTGTTGGACCTTAAATGGTCAATTGTTGACCTAAATGGTCGATTGTTGGACCTTAAATGGTCGATTGTTGGACCTTAAATGGTCGATTGTTGGACCTTAAATGGTCGATTGTTGCACCTTAAATGGTCCATTGTTGGACCTTAAACGGTCAAGTAATTGTTGGACCTTAAATGGTCAATTGTAGGACCTTAAATGGTCCATTGCTGGACCTTAAATGGTCAATTGTTGGACCTTAAATGGTCGATTGTTGGACCTTAAATGGTCTATTGCTGGACCTTTAAGTGGTCAATTGTGGGACCTTAAATGGTCAAGTAATTGTTGGACCTTAAATGGTCAATTGTAGGACCTTAAATGGTCAATTGTAGGACCTTAAATGGTCAATTGTAGGACCTTAAATGGTCAATTGTAGGACCTTAAATGGTCGATTGTTGAACCTTAAATGGTCGATTGTTGTACCTTAAATGGTCGATTGTTGGACCTTAAATGGTCGATGGTTGGACCTTAAATGGTCGATTGTTGGACCTTAACTGATCAATTGCTGGACCTTAAATGGTCAATTGTTGGACCTTTAAATGGTCAATTGTTGGAACTTAAATGGTCAATTGTTGGACCTTAAATGGTCGATTGTTGGACCTTTAAATGTTCGATTGTCGGACCTTTAAATGGTCGATTGTTGGACCTAAATGGTCGATTGTTGACCTTAAATGGTCGATTGTTGACCCAAATGGTCGATTGTTGGACCTTAAGTGGTCAATTATGGACCTAAATGGTCAAGTAATTGTTGGACCTAAATGGTCAATTGTAGGAACTTAAATGGTCAATTGTAGACCTTTAAATGGTCGATTGTTGAACCTTAAATGGTCGATTGTTGACCTAAATGGTCGGGATTGTTGGACCTTAAATGTTCGATTGTCGGACCTTAAATGGTCGATTGTTGGACCTTAAATGGTCGATTGTTGGACCTTAAATGGTCGATTGTTGGACCTTAAATGGTCTATTGTTGGACCTTAAGTGGTCAATTATGGGACCTTAAATGGTCAAGTAATTGTTGGACCTTAAATGGTCAATTGTAGGAACTTAAATGGTCAATTGTAGGACCTTAAATGGTCGATTGTTGAACCTTAAATGGTCGATTGTTGGACCTTAAATGGTCGATTGTTGGACCTTAAGTGGTCCATTGCTGGGCCTTAAATGGTCAATTGTTGGACCTTAAATGGTCGATTGTTGGACCTTAAATGGTCGATTGTTGGACCTTAAATGGTCAATTGCTGGACCTTAAATGGTCAATTGCTGGACCTTAAATGGTCAAGTAATTGTTGGACCTTAAATGGTCAATTGTAGGACCTTAAGTGGTCAATTGTTGGACTTTAAATGGTCGATTGTTGGACCTTAAATGGTCGATTGTTGTACCTTAAATGGTCGATTGTTGGACCTTAAATGGTCGATGGTTGGACCTTAAATGGTCGATTGTTGGACCTTAACTGATCAATTGCTGGACCTTAAATGGTCAATTGTTGGACCTTAAATGGTCAATTGTTGGACCTTAAATGGTCGATTGTTGCACCTTAAATGGTCGATTGTTGGACCTTAAATGGTCGATTGTTGGACCTTAAATGGTCGATTGTTGTACCTTAAGTGGTCCATTGTTGGACCTAAAACGGTCCATTGTTGGACCTTAAATGGTCAATTGTTGGACCTTAAATGGTCGATTGTTGGACCTTAAATGGTCGATTGTTGGACCTTAAACGGTCCATTGCTGGACCTTAAATGGTCAATTGTTGGACCTTAAATGGTCGATTGTTGGACCTTAAATGGTCTATTGTTGGACCTTAAGTGGTCAATTATGGGACCTTAAATGGTCAAGTAATTGTTGGACCTTAAATGGTCGATTGTTGGACCTTAAGTGGTCCATTGCTGGACCTTAAATGGTCAATTGTTGGACCTTAAATGGTCGATTGTTGGACCTTAAATGGTCGATTGTTGGACCTTAAATGGTCAATTGTTGACCTAAATGGTCAATTGCTGGACCTTAAATGGTCAAGTAATTGTTGGACCTTAAATGGTCAATTGTAGGACCTTAAGTGGTCAATTGTTGGACTTTAAATGGTCGATTGTTGGACCTTAAATGGTCGATTGTTGTACCTTAAATGGTCGATTGTTGGACCTTAAATGGTCGATGGTTGACCTAAATGGTCGATTGTTGGACCTTAACTGATCAATTGCTGGACCTTAAATGGTCAATTGTTGGACCTTAAATGGTCAATTGTTGGAACTTAAATGGTCAATTGTTGGACCTTAAATGGTCGATTGTTGGACCTTAAATGTTCGATTGTCGGACCTTAAATGGTCGATTGTTGGACCTTAAATGGTCGATTGTTGACCTTAAATGGTCAATTGTTGGACCTTAAATGGTCGATTGTTGGACCTTAAATGTTCGATTGTCGGACCTTAAATGGTCGATTGTTGGACCTTAAATGGTCGATTGTTGGACCTTAAATGGTCAATTGTTGGACCTTAAATGGTCGATTGTTGGACCTTAACTGATCAATTGCTGGACCTTAAATGGTCAATTGTTGGACCTTAAATGGTCAATTGTTGGAACTTAAATGGTCAATTGTTGGACCTTAAATGGTCGATTGTTGACCTTTAAATGTTCGATTGTCGGACCTTAAATGGTCGATTGTTGGACCTTAAATGGTCGATTGTTGGACCTAAATGGTCAATTGTTGACCTAAATGGTCGATTGTTGGACCTTAAATGGTCTATTGTTGGACCTTAAGTGGTCAATTATGGGACCTTAAATGGTCAAGTAATTGTTGGACCTTAAATGGTCAATTGTAGGACCTTAAATGGTCGATTGTTGAACCTTAAATGGTCGATTGTTGACCTTTAAATGGTCGATTGTTGACTCAAGTGGTCCATTGCTGGACCTTAAATGGTCAATTGTTGGACCTTAAATGGTCGATTGTTGGACCTTATATGGTCAATTGCTGGACCTTAAATGGTCAATTGTTGGACCTTAAATGGTCAATTGTAGGAACTTAAATGGTCAATTGTTGGACCTAAATGGTCGATTGTTGACCTTAAATGGTCGATTGTTGACCTTTAACTGGTCAATTGCTGGACCTTAAATGGTCAATTGTTGGACCTTAAATGGTCAGTTGTTGGAACTTAAATGGTCAATTGTTGGACCTTAAATGGTCGATTGTTGGACCTTAAATGGTCGATTGTCGGACCTTAAATGGTCGATTGTTGGACCTTAAATGGTCGATTGTTGGACCTTAAATGGTCGATTGTTGGACCTTAAATGGTCGATTGTTGGATCTTAAATGGTCAATTGTTGGACCTTAAATGGTCGATTGTTGGACCTTAAATGGTCTATTGTTGGACCTTAAGTGGTCAATTATGGGACCTTAAATGGTCAAGTAATTGTTGGACCATAAATGGTCAATTGTAGGACCTTAAATGGTCAATTGTAGGACCTTAAATGGTCGATTGTTGAACCTTAAATGGTCGATTGTTGGACCTTAAATGGTCGATTGTTGGACCTTAAATGGTCCATTGCTGGACCTTAAATAGTCAATTGTTGGACTTTAAATGGTCGATTGTTGGACCTTAAATGGTCAATTGCTTGACCTTAAATGGTCAATTGTTGGACCTTAAATGGTCAATTGTTGGAACTTAAATGGTCAATTGTTGGACCTTAAATGGTCGATTGTTAGACCTTAAATGGTCGATTGTTGGACCTTAAATGGTCGATTGTTGGACCTTAAATGGTCGATTGTTGACCTTAAACGGTCGATTGTTGGACCTTTAAATGGTCAATTGTTGGACCTTAAATGGTCGATTGTTGTTGACTTTAAATGGTCTATTGTTGGACCTTAAGTGGTCAATTGTTGGACCTTAAATGGTCAAGTAATTGTTGGACCTTAAATGGTCAATTGT
The DNA here is from genome assembly GCA_023690525.1 of Holotrichia oblita. Taxonomy (NCBI): domain Eukaryota; kingdom Metazoa; phylum Arthropoda; class Insecta; order Coleoptera; family Scarabaeidae; genus Holotrichia; species Holotrichia oblita. The sequence goes on from CM043019.1 coordinate 111,467,017, forward strand.
AGGACCTTAACTGGTCAATTGTAGGACCTTAAATGGTCGATTGTTGGACCTTAAATGGTCGATTGTTGACCTTAAATGGTCAATTGTTGGACCTTAAATGGTCGATTGTTGGACCTAAATGGTCGATTGTTGGAGTTTAAATGGTCTATTGTTGGACCTTAAATGGTCGATTGTTGGACCTTAAATGGTCAATTGTTGACCTAAATGGTCGATTGTTGGACCTAAATGGTCGATTGTTGGACCTTAAATGGTCGATTGTTGGACCTTAAATGGTCGATTGTTGGACTTTAAATGGTCGATTGTTGGACCTTAAATGATCGATTGTTGGACCTTAAATGGTCGATTGTTGGACCTTAAATGGTCAATTATGGGACCTTAAATGGTCAAGTAATTGTTGGACCTTAAATGGTCAATTGTAGGACCTTAAATGGTCAATTGTAGGACCTTAAATGGTCGATTGTTGGACCTTAAATGGTCGATTGTTGGACCTTAAATGGTCAATTGTTGGACCTTAAATGGTCGATTATGGGACCTTAAATGGTCAAGTAATTGTTGGACCTTAAATGGTCAATTGTAGGACCTTAAATGGTCAATTGTAGGACCTTAAATGGTCGATTGTTGGACCTTAAATGGTCGAATTGTTGGACTTTAAATGGTCGATTGTTGGACCTTAAATGGTCGATTGTTGGACCTTAAATGGTCAATTGTGGGACCTTAAATGGTCAAGTAATTGTTGGACCTTAAATGATCAATTGTTGGACCTTAAATGGTCAATTGCTGGACCTTAAATGGTCGATTGTTGGACCTTAAAAATGGTCAATTGTTGACCTTAAATGGTCTATTGTTGGACCTTAAGTGGTCAATTGTTGGACCTTAAATGGTAAAGTAATTGTTGGACCTTAAATGGGCGATTGTTGGGTCTTAAATGGTCAATTGTTGGACTTTAAATGGTCGATTGTTGGACCTTAAATGGTCGATTGTTGGACCTTAAATGGTCGATTGTTGGACCTTAAATGGTCGATTGTTGGACCTTTAAATGGTCGATTGTTGGACCTTAAATGGTCGATTGTTGGACCTTAAATGGTCGATTGTTGGACCTTAAATGGTTAATTGTTGGACCCTAAATGGTCAATTGTTGGACCTTAAATGGTCAATTGTTGGACCTTAAATGGTCAATTGTTGGACCTTAAATGGTCAATTGTTGGACCTTAATTGGTCAATTGTTGGATCTTAAATGGTCAATTTTTGGACCTTACTTGGTCAATTGTTTGATCTTAAGTGGTCAATTGGTGACAATTGTTTTAGGAATGAAGAGCGTGAGGCCACGCCACATGCAGGATGGCCGTGTTAACATTAGTACTGCAACGAGGCACGTGTGATTCATAAAATAATATAAACGTCGTATAGTGTCACTGTCATATAAAAATATATGTAATAATTGTGTTAATTTAATAAAACGTATAAGATGTTTTACATACAAATGTATAATGCAACAAATTGCCACACTCGTTTTAAGTCGGGCTAGGAAATTTATTGTGTTGACACCATCTAATTTAATTTTATCTTAAATTTCATCGTGGATAGATGCTACAATATTAAGTAGAGTGATTTGTAACTTGCATGTTATGAGCATAAAAATTAACGCAAAATAAAAATTTGTAGACTAAATTGGTTAGAATATGAACATGCACTGCGGCAAGTACATATATCCTTAAATACATAAAAACAGCTAAGAAATTAGACACCGTTTAATAAAGGATCAGATAAGGACATGGATTTAGATGATCTTTTGTTAGAAAAATGATTAATATACAGGATAACAACTTGAACTACGAAAGCCTATAGATAGGAGAAGGTAGTGGGAGGTAAAATTAAATGTATCAATTTTAGTATTGTCAACTGTTTATATGACAAGAATGTCAGTTGTCAAATACTTTACCGAACCATGTAGTCTGTGCATCAAACTTTATCCTAATGGAATACACAATTAATGAAAAAGTGCAAATTATAAAATGTGTATCTAAATGAGCAATCAACAACGTTTTAATAACAGGATAAAGTTTGATGGTTCGGTAAAGTATAATTGACATAACTACTGACATTCCTGTCACATAAAAAGTTGACAATACTAAAAATGGATACATTTCATTTTAACTCCACCACCCTCTCCTATCAATAGGCTTTCGTAGTTCAAGTTGTTAGCCTGTATATATGCATATGTGTGAAATAGACATTTATACATAAGCTTGGTTTACTGACAAGATAAGCTGAATCAATTTTTTCATTAATCAACTCTCACAGCGAAATAAGTTGCTGAAAATCACATTACATCAATTTTAAAGGTTTTCTTTGAATAAATATCTTTTAAATAAACTTAATTATATTAGTATATAATGGTTATGGTTAAAAGTTGGAAAGAAAATGGAATGTTTAGAGTGTAGAATTTAACATATGAAACACTAAATCTAAATTATTAAAATTACAAGAGCCAAAGCTAGAAACCACGTTCTACGGGAAATTGTACAGCCCTCTTGGCACTTACGAACGTAAAATTAGGGCGGTATATTTTATTTATAGCAAATCCGCTTAATGAGAAGGGACTTCTGCAGATTTCATCCTTAAACGACAGAAAAAGCTGGTTGGTTTCTCTTAATAATCCACCTTACATCTTAATAACCCTAAACATTGCATATGCATCAAATTCGTATTTAACTTTACTTTTTGTAATAACATAACTAAATTTCTGTAGACTACAAAACAAGAACACTTTTATTATCGGCCATCATTTTAGATTTGTGTCTACTTTTATGTGCTACAATTTTTATGATCTTATATATAAAGCCAGTGGTCTTATGTACACATGTACCAAACATTCTTCGGAGAAATGTTCTCTTCAGAATCTTCAATCTTGCTGGTTCTAATTTCGTGAAGACATGCTTGAAGCTTGATTATTGTTTTATCTAATTAGATTTTAATTGTCTCTGAGATATTGTTCTTCTTTAGTATATTATTACGTGCTTCTACAATGCTATAACTTCTCAATATTCTTGCCTGTATTTCAGTATGTATGTAAGTATATTTTCTGTTAGTTGCCTTGGGTCGCTCTGTTTACGTTTTATTGATGTATAGCCCCATTTGTATTGCTGTGTTTGACGCCTACCCTAACTCACTGAGACTGTCACGTTCTTGCGCTATATATTTGTTTTTTACTACTTTGTTTTTGATGTATATTCAGAGAATCAGATTTAGCACATAACTTGTGCTGTTCATACTTGTATAGATTCAATACTAAACATTATTTCCTGGGCTGTTTTATTGCTTTGTAATTTTATTTTTTGGTCAGTTTGGCAGTGCCGCTACTTCCTTTTCTTAATTTGCACTTGTATTGTGTTAAATTATGCTTAATTTTATGCTCAATAAACCATATTCCACTTATACAGGAAGGAATGAACAATACCATCGAGTGAATATATAAAAATGTGTTCTTCTTGAATTGTTGCGGAAAAACTTTTGTGTCTAGAAGTTTACAAGTCTACAAAGAGGCTCATCTGCAAAGTCGCCAATTCTGTGTAGGTATTTCCTCAGACAGTTGTGTCTTATTAATAGTCTCATCACTGTTCTAAGCTGTACTCGGTTGAGAGTTAGCATATCTTCTGCTAATTACCTTGATGGCTGTCACATTATCTGTTTCCTGTGTATCTGCCGATCAACGTTGTTCCAGTGTAACTGGTGTGCTTTTGTTACCCACTCAACCACTGTACTCCGCATCGTAGTCTTGGTTATCGCCAGAACACACATTTACGCATAATTCAAAACCACTATATCTTGGTATAATGTGCCAGATAAGTCCTGGTCTTCCGGACAAGTGGAGAAGTCAGTGTGCCCCTTAGGCCAAGTTTGGAAATTCTTGAAAGCATTCTGCAAATTATTAATGGAAAATATAAAAAAGAGTATTAACACCAACTATGTTAAACTTATTGTATAAAACAATCATGCTCAATACTGTATTATTTTGAAGTAAAACTAAAAATAATTGTAGAATAGCTTTTCGAAACCAATTTATTATAGCAGTAGATCTGAAGAGAATATCAGATCTACTGCTACTTCCAACATTCAAGGTCATACAGCCAACCCTAACAACAAACAGTTTTAGACAGACGTGTTGTTTGAAGCTTTTAAATATAATTTATTACGGAACCTATCAATTTGTTGCTATATTTAGACGCTTCTTCAAAAATAAAGTACGATAAGCTCGTAAAAAAAAACAGAAGCTCGCAAACTCGGATTCTTCTTAATTTAACATAAAACAGAAAGCTCTTGTTTACGTAAAATTTCAAAATTAAACATTAAATATAGCTGTTTTCCTTTACATAATTAACTTGATATCTGGTGAGCGTTAATAACAATAATTTAAAGCGTTATTTGAACTGGAATAGTTAGGTTCTAGCTGCGCAAGTTGGATTCTCTTATTATATTAGGTATTATTAAATTGGGTAAAACATAGAAAAGTATGCAGCTTCATATATATACGTATATATTCGTATATATTTTATTTATTTACAACATCTGAAATTTGTTTTATATTACGAGATTCACTTCCATATAGTAGCAATAGAACTAGTAACGTACACAGTATTGGAATTTAAAAAACTGGGATAAAACGGCTCTAGTGTGAGATTGTAGTTGTTTATCCCACTTTATTCTGTATTTTTTATTTGAAGGAAATCAATAAAAATCGAAACCGTAGGAATGTCGCTTTCTTTTTCTTTTGTAGGTACTCGAATGATGGTAATATTAATATTGTTAAACTGTTGATGATTTAGGAGTGGATTAAGTGAGGCTTTTAATCTAATTTCCGTTTCAATTAACCGGAGGTTAGATTGAAATAGGGTGACCTTTTGTTGGTAATTTACGGCTACACTTTAGCACTCTAGACGTTTGAAGGTTTATTACATTGTCGTAGATATGAACTGATTAGATTGAAATAATTGCGCTGAGTATTAATACAAGGTAGCTATAATTGGATGTATTTCCGTTAGGTAAAAATACATAATAAACGAAACTGGAGGTGATTTGGGAGTATCACGCTGTTCTTATAGTAAAAGAAAATGATTCGGAATTATATGTGAGGATATGTGAAGGAAATTGAAGCTTATATTGTCAACATAATGTATCTAACAGTCTATGCTAAAGAAGTTTGATTCTAAAATAAATTTGTAACGGTTCATGTAGAGATAAGTATTAACAAAGATTCCATCTTTAAATTGCTAATCTAATATTAGTTTATTTTGGCAGAGTTTTCAATGCCTTATTCTATAATTCTTTTAATTGTGCCTGCTTATTATATGTGAGTTAGTCAGTCCAGATACGTAAGTTGTATTGTACCTTGAGGTTTCAATAAATATAATGTCATCTTTTAAATAGCCCACATATGATTGGACAATATTATACGAATCTTCAAATCATATCAGCTGCGAATATCCAATGTATACAGCACAAAACACACAAAATTGTGTTATAGTGTTTGTCCCGATTGTTAAAGCGGCGACTGTACTTATTTATCTATTTCGCAATAGCAGTTTCCACATAAGTTAGATATGTGACAATATCAAATTTGCGATATCGAAAAACTGCCGTTCTACGAGATGCTATCCAGAACTAATTTAAATATTATAATAAGGCAAGGGGAGAAATCGACATAATGCAATATGGAAGAACGTTACGTGCTATCACATCCGATAGAACTCTCAGTCGGTAGAAGTGGGCTTGTACGAAAGCGAATGAAACTCCTGATATGTGTTTCCATTTCATGTCACCATGAAACAGGCAAAGGCATCAAGTTGGTCGTTCGTCTACATTATTGTAGAGAAAAATATCTGAGTTCTTACGCTATTTTAGTTTTACGACGGTAATAATATTTTGCGTAAATTACACTGTTTACTTGGAATTTGTAACAAATATTTTCTTGTACAGAATTATATAAAATATCAACCGTGGCGCTTTAAATTACGAAGTCACAATAACAAGACGCTGTAATAAGGGCAATTACGAGGTTCAGTGTCTGTTAGTGAAAAAATGTGTCGCAAAAACGTATTGAAGAATTTTAAAATAACTTAGAAATGCCTATTTCATTCTCGTTTAAAAGTCATGTTACACTTTACCAAATGTACATATTATGTGCATCGTTAAATATCTTCCACCTTGTACTACAAACCTGATAAGCTTGATCCTTGTTGATAAGCCAATTAAACAGATAAGTACAATAATATAAACATTTAAAGAATTAGAATTTAAATAGGTTATAAATGCAACCTGACTTCAAAATAATATTTTTTTTAGAGATACAGAACCGAATTATAATGCCTAAATTTCTAAGGAAGATAGGAAGGAGAAACAACGAAGCTCAAACATGTGTAGTTGTACAGGATGGGTTTTGTACTAAGAGCAGTTTATTCATTATTAAAGCTATTCTAGGTTGTTCAAACTATCTCACATGCTAGCGGTCACAATAATTGCTTTGCGAGGAAGATTAGGTATACATATTGGTCGTAGCGCGGAGCAGGTACTGTGAACCCGCTAAAAGGTAGTACTTAACGTATATGGCTGTTGCATGAAGCGGTAGTGAGGTGTTGATCTGCTTACACCTAAAATATTCCCGCCTATAATAATGATATAATCCGTTTAGTTATTAGTAAAATGTAATTTTCCTGGATTATCTTATGATGCGCTCCATAAAACTATTAAACATTAAGGCATGATATTAATTTTAATAAGATAATAGAATTTTTCGAGTTCTTATTCGAAACCGAAGAATTAAATAGTTTATACTAAATATACAATATATTCGGATTTAATAAATACGAAGAGGAAAAATTGAACATGAATGGTACATATGCTTTAATAGTATTATCCCTATGAACACAATATTAATAAATAAAATAAATATATAAAAAAGTATAATTCTTTCTAAACTTACTACTGAGTGTTAGATCCTCTATTCAAAATATCTTCAAACATCCTGATCTTCATACTATCTATCAATTTGGTCAATGTTGAAATAGGCATATCATTCTAACACCTCGTTAACGCAGATTTTAGTTTTTTGGCTTATTTATTGTAGGCATACATCTCTCTTGCCAATATTTCCCAAAGATTTTCGATGGAGATCAGATCTAGAGAGCGGGCATGCCATTGTAAAAAATTGATTTCATTGATGGAACCCGTCCTTTGTTTGTCTGGAGTGGCTTTCCTTAAACTATTTATTTTTCGTAGCCAGCTTCACGCACTTCTTTGTTATTTGCTGATCTCTGGAGGTATTTGTCCTAACTGACGTCCAAATTACTAAATCTCAAGACTTAGTTGGCTCATCACAATAAAACACTGTAGTGTTAAAATATGTGGCAAGTGTTCCTGTGAAATGTATGGCAGTGCCATCTTACGAAGAGTAGAGAAGCTAAGTGAAAGACTTGGCTAAGATACAATAGTACGGTGTCATATTATACGGTTTAATTATTGCTTGATAATTGGACAGATCAAAATAGCTCAAGTGTTTCTTGTCATGTGTGCCCGGAATAATGAAGGAATTCAAATTACTGATCTCATTAGATAATTAAGGCATGCGGTAGACTACCAATGCTTCACTGGTTCACGATTTGCTTTTATTAAAATTAGACTCGAATTATGTGTATATTAATTATATTAAATTATGATCCAAACATTGTTCATTGGGAAATTATTGTTTGCCTATACTACAGCAAGTCTGTAGAAAAAAATTTAGTTGTGTTGACGGTAGATAAATTTGTCTCCTATGTTATCAAAAAATGAGACGAATAATGCAGTTATTTGCAGGTGCTAATGGCATCGTTAGTGCAGTGGAAATCAGAATCCATAGCGACATCTAGAAAGAATGAGAAATCTAATATTTCTTGTGGCATTTTGAGCGCAGATTATTGCATAGAATGTTTATAGTATAGTCGTTTATATTTGTAGTACTTAAGTTTTTTGCTATTCAGGACAACCAATAAAGTCTTAATATATGTATATGTTCCTTTTTCTAACCAATATAATGTAGGATAGGAACAGAGCAATGTAATAATACAATAGTTATATTATACTGTATAATATACAGAAAAGTTGCGCCATATATCTTTATGGATTATAAACGCAAATTTATTGTGATCCACGCATACAATCAGGATATCTATTACGTCACCACAATGTTCTGCCACACTATGCTGAACGCACACCCGGGGATTTTATTACATCATTAGATTACAAAAAGATTGTAAGAAAAATTAGGTGTGTCTGTTTAGTAACAAAACATTACACGCGTAGAAAAACGTGTTTTTGTCAAGATAATATATTTTGAGACTTTCCTTATGTCACGAATGTTTTCTTCAATATACAAGGTGCGAAAAGTAAGTTCGTCTATTAACCAGTGCGATATATCTATTCACTGTAATTTACAAAATGCAGTTGCAAAGTAAAACGAAAGAAAAACAAATTTTCAATAGCTGATATTTTATAATGTATCTATATAAATGGTTTAATAGGTTATTATATTATTATTGCATTAGATCGATTATTTGCAAATAGACAACGCTGTGGAATGTTACCGGGAATATTTTTTATAGATATCTTAATATATGTATATCACTTTCTAATGAGGAAAAGCAAATTACATAGTTACGAGTCTCAAAGGTTCATAAAAATCATAGCTCTTGATAAATATGGCAGGCTCCCTAAAGAAAAAGACACGGAGAAATACCATCGAGGTATATCATAACTGCAGGATCATTTCTGCTTTTGGCCGACCCTCATATTCCACAGAAGTGGAGTCGTCGAAACCATGACGACAAACAAAATTCTATTTTTCTTATTATAACAGCATACAAAAGAATGATTTTCGTCTTCAATGCAAAGTTCTTTAATAATTCGTCACAACTCGTACTTTAATATGCTATTCTCTCCAATTTATAATTGCTACAAAGCAAACTTGCTACAATTGCTAATTTAGCAATGGAAAAATTAGAACACACCATTTTAAATTAAACAAAAATGCTCTGTTCGTTTTGTAAACAATTGTATCTTAGATATTTTAAAAGATTTGCCTCAATAAATAATGAAGAAATTCGATGCCTTCCATGCAATTTACATGCTGCCGTTGCAAATGAAGTAAATAATACAATCAATTTTCCAGGTATTTCCGGCTCCCTCACGTAGAAAGCGAAATCTATACAGATAGGTATACTGAACCAATATACTCGAGTAGATGCCTACATTCTCCTCTGAAATATAAGATTAACTTTGCAAGCAGAAAATAGCTCGGTGTTAGTATTTTTCAGAATCTTCAAACTTAAAAAAATGTCAATTATGTCAGAAACCTATTAGAAAATAATAGTTATTAACAAAAGGATTCAACTAAATAAAAAGTGAACTTTCCACTCTTCGCATGCATATATCTATTGCACTTGTTACTTATTGACGTCATTCAAGTGTAATATAATACACTTGTACACACTGTATTTGAGAGAGATGATTTACTTACTAGAGTGAAGCTGTCAGGTTAGCTTCAGTTCACTAATGAATACACACTTTGGTCTCTAGTACAAAACTAATAGAGATAAATGGAAATATTCTAGGAATTAAAATTTTAATACTGTTACCTACACTAGTTTAACTTATCTCGTAGTCTTTCCATGTATAAAAGTAATGTTAATAAACCTGTTCGTGTAGAATGAATCGTTACGGTTTAATTTGAAAAGCACGAGGAAATTTACGTTGACGTTTTCTATCTAGACACTGTGAATATAACGAAGTGATACCGCGCTGACAGATAATGGATTGCACGCTAGAAACTTTAATACAAGAGGTATTAATTAATGCTATGACTTCACTATCCTGTTTCGTTCCCCTAGACAGGGCGATAATTACGAATCTGTGATACTTCTCTTCGTAAGGGAGAATAAAACAAATATGCCTAAACAGCAATAGATACAGCTTTTCATTATACAACTCTTATTCAAACTTAGATTATCTCGACCATTGTTCGCTAATTGCGAATTATTTCGAGAAATTTTTACCGTATTCCGTTAAACTAACTGCGATACATTTTCGGTTAATGACTTATGAAAAAAAGTTAATTCAGATCTAGAATGTTTGTCAGCTTTGAGTTAATTAATATTGAGTTAATGTAGCGTTCATGATATAGGACATAATTATACTATCTAGCAAAAACATAGAGACCAAGAGACATGTAGAAAGGATAATTGAAGTGACTACGACAATATTTTAGAAGTTAAATGTGGTAAAAGGGCATTTGAGTTATGTTCGCTGTAAGATATATTACGTTTAGTTTGACATTCCTGTGATGTAGAGCGCTATATGGAACAGTAGCATATTACATATTTAAATAACGAAACAAACGATATTGTAACATTTTTTGTTGAATTGGTAAGATTGCATATGTAAATGGACTGATTTGAAAAATGGTACATTTTATGAAATGAAAAATATATCATTATGTGATTAATTTAATAGGATTATTTTGCGTATGTTATTTCTGTTGATTTTTAAGAGGGACATCAATCTCTTATTTTTTATTGATTATCCTCATTTGACTTCTTTCCCGATGTGTGGCTAATCCAGCTCCAACAAGTTACATAATTTTGGTTGCGGGAGTAGTCATGCTTAATTTCATGCACATGAAGATAAGCTTAACATAATGTAGTTGAACATAACTTTAAAAAATGTATGCATGCGAGTAACATGATACTGACTGAATCATAAAGAATATATAGAATAGAGATTTGTGCCTGGTACTGAAAAAACAACCTAAGTGTCAGCTGGATAATATCCTATTGGATAGCCGCGCGACCCCAAAGACATTAGCTAGCTAACCTCGAAACTAGCTTGAGCGTATTTGGAAAACATAGGAACCCTGGCTAAACACAAAAAAATCACTTTGGTGTGGGTACCGAGGCATAATGGCATACCAGGCAACCTTCAAGGCATTTAACAGCAGGTGTGCTGGCTCTCAAGCGATTACATCCTAGAAAGTGACGCGTTTGCGAACAAGACATGGCTGTCTGAAGATATACCTATACAGAATTAGCATCTTGAAAGATGAATCTATTTTGTAAATTATGCAATAAGGAGGAGGAGACTGCCACTGCAAGGAGCCTACTGACAGGACTGAAGGAGAAAGCTTTACCCTCGGCTTTACCACATAGGCTACTAAATCTAGTTAAAGGGACTAATCTGTTTATGTAAATAAATTTACCGGGTATGGAATAATACGATAGACTATAGGCTGCGGTGTTAAGGGAATGATGGAAAAACCTGACTCGTGCCCGGTGACAAACAAACAAAACATGATAGAGAAGAAATAAAACAACAATCTGCAAGTCTTACAGCTTTTGTGTTTGTTTAAATTCAATTTTATTTATTAAGAAACCCAATAAAGTGGTGTTTTTTTGTTGGTTTTGTCTCAAATTTACTTTTTATCTCATAGGAACTATTTCGTAACATTACCTTGCATAGTAGTCATGGATAAGTTTTTATCGGTGGGCGTTATCTTCTTACCATCCTGCACCTGGAACTCCGTTCGGTATCCTATCGTACTCCGCATTTTCATTGACTATAGGTGCATTTCTAGCAATATCGTGGGGTATAACGGTTGATGCTACCACACTTCAAGAAACTTTTTCATTATATTCGTTTTTTTGATGTGTGCGAAGTTATATATTTATTTCTCCAGTTTGTGTTTGTTGATTTTGAAGAAGTTTAAGTAAATAATATTACAGTAGATATGCACTATGACGTGGCAAAGTAGCATTTCGAAATTTATTTCTTTCCATTTGCAGTCTGATCAAACTATAATTAAAAATGTATTGATTAATTATGTATTGAGCGAACTGATTCCACCTGTTCACCTTCTAACAGTAAAGGCAATATTAGGCTTATCTGCTACAAATCCTGCAAAGTATACATTAATTTACATAGAAATTGTATCTCGATATGAGTGCCATCTATGCACCTTATTATTCTTAGGAAATTATGCACTCTGTATATGCAGTCTTGAAATTCTCTTACTGCAGCTATTTCCGTTAGCATTTTTATGAACACTTGTTGTAGTGGTGCTATTGTCATTGGAACAAATTTGACGATACGACATTTTGATGCAATATGTACATTGCTGAATTAGCGGTTGTTTGTACAAAATTAACAAAGCGAACAATTGGTTTACTGAAGTTGCAGAATTATTACTGAAATTATAAAATGTAATAAAGAACTGCTTGTGCTAAGTCTTACTGATTCCATCTCAATTAAAACTACCTCTCAGTGGACGCCAGTAGGTACTATTAGCACACCTTTTTTCAGCCGTAATCACACATAAAAATCTATTTGAACCAAATCTCCGATGTAGTTAAGACGATATTTTATTATACAGGACTTTCTTAGTAACTGATACGTTTTGTCTTCCTCTTCATCAGAGAAAATATCTATATCCATCCACTTTAATTACTATAAAATCTCTCTAAAGAATAATATCGATGCAGTCATATTTCAGTGAAATTGTTAGGTTTCAGTCACCAACATAGTAAAGTACGTGTGTTCCAATTATCTACGGGATAATATCTGGTGGCTACTTGAAGTGCCAGTTAAAATTATCTTATGGATAAAGCTTATTTAGAAGTGAAGAAAAAAAATGACTGTTAGCGGCATTTAAATATTCGATTGATTAATTGGAGAGGATAATCATTCGAAAACAGTTTTTTAGCGTTATTGTCTATATGGAAACAATGGGAAGCTAAATCTATTGTGCGATCAACGGGTCTAACCCGATAATCTATTTTTGTGGACCTTTGGTAATCCATAAATTTTAGGAGGAATTGGATTGTGTATTTTAAGTTAACAAGCAGTTGTGAGGGAAACTAAGTTGTTTCTAAATAAATTAAATTCTAAATAAAATTGTAACCTAGTTTTAAAACAGTTGGCTGTTAATTTATTAACTTTTTTGTTGTTTTATTTTTTTAATTGCGTATTAATCTTAACCAGTTTTATAAAAGTATCAATCACATATCAGTTTATAAGTTTATCTGAATTGATTTTAAATTATACAATTAATGTAGCTATTTTATGACCTTTATGTACTTATCTTTCAATTCCTGAAATATTTCCACTTGAAATAAAATAAATTGGTATTTAATAAATTGTTGTTTTATGGACCTACAAGTGGGAATTAACTTTAAGTACTATATCAGGTGGCACTAATTAAAAGGATAATTGTTTTAAGTTGAGAATTATCTAGTACCTACGCTCATGAATTTATGTGTATTCATCTTGTAGATGGAAGTACTGTTGCTTCTACCATCAACAACTAATTTTCTATTTGTTCTTAAACCTTAGCAGTAGTAAAATTTGCTAAGCTTCTCTAAATTAACGTTATCTAATTCGGGTGCTGCTCTGTAAATTTCAGGTATTACAACGTTGAATTATTGTTCGTGTTGTTCTACCTCGTACATTAGATGCCACATTTTAAACTGTTTAGTAAGCAGTTAAGATAGAATTACAAGCTTTTCTCGAATTGTTCACGTGTTGAATTTTGTGTGCTTTTATTTTTCAACAGTATAACATTTCCAACGTTGCATTTTCACTTAACTGCATTTAAGTGTAATATATGTGAGTACTATAAATGCTTACAACATACCATTATCGCTTAACGTGTGTACTAAATGTAGGTATTAATTCGTTAGAGTGACCTCGTACACGATTGTCGTATTTCGACTGCGCGCTTTTCATGGTTACGTTTACTGAAACGTAAATTCAATTGCAAATGTCTCGTCTGAGCAGCTTTATTCGCTGCAACAGTTTAAATCTACGTATTTAAGTTGCTTTCGCAACACCAAATTAAGCTATAAAGGTTCAAAGTAGAAAAGAAAGGAAGTTGTGTAGTCTTAATTAACTTGCACAGATTGTGTATATTTCATGAAGGTACCTATGTATGTATGTGTGATACATTTGTAAGTCAACAAACTACTCCGTTAAGTGTCGTTCTATTAGATCGATGGATGTTTACTTCGTAAGTGGCAAATAGTACCGACCGAACTTTAGTCACGTTATCAGATAATACTGATTTTGTTCAGACGCATGTTTCGGTCAAGATTTTCAGGTTATTGAAGATTTCAGTGTTTTTGTCTTTCTGCCATGAATTTATCATGTTCACTAGTTATTAAGACCTATTTCTCTTCTGCGAACATTTGGTTTTTAATACTATAAAACACTTCATAAGCCTAGTATGGACGAGGCAAATGCAAAGGAAAGCTAAAGGTACTTCACTTGCTGTTACAGGAAACCTTACAAATTACCTTTATGTAGCAATTATTTAGCTGTAATTTACAAGCCCACACGCTCATCATATTCCTGACATCAAAGTTTTCGCAGCAATATTCTGAGATACCATTTATATTCTTTTTTACTCGATACGTTTTAGTAGAGATTTTGGAAAAGTTTGTTTGCTCAACTAACTGTACAAAAGATGTTAGCATCAGCTATATATAAACTCTAATAGGGCACCTGTTCTGGAAAAATAAATGGAAGCAATAAATTACAACCCTCACATGCAGCTTTTGAAGAACACATCAACGCTGTGAGGTTACAAAGTCCACCACAGTTGCATTGTAACTTTTGGTCCAGAACAATTCGGTTTTATGAAGATACCTATATGTTACAGATCGATTTTGCGAATAAGTATAAACGTTTTTACCATATCCTGGCTTATCATAAAGTTGTTTAGATGCCAGTACAACATAAAGCACCCCAGACAAACATGGCCATGCAGAAAGATTAACTTACCATGCAGTAAACTTTGTTTGTATACAGAATCTGAACACTATGGGTGCTGCAGTACTGAAATTACCGATAGTGATTAGTTACTGTTCAATACTCGCTTCGGTTTATGTGTAAAACAGTATACTTTTAAAATAAATTTACGACGGAAATGCACTAGGCTCAGTTGAATCAATGATTGACATCTTTGGAAGCAACTGTAGAACATTTGTCCGAGGGTGTATAGGCAAACGCTTATTAAATCCATATTAGACTAAAATTATCAAGATGGAAGAGATAATATACCAATTAGTTTGGCAGTACTTACTATTACCAAAATATAAGGTAGATGAATGAAGGAAGATCATTTACAAATGTGAAAGGAATTCTTCAATTCTTGAACATCTTGAAATAATAAATAATAGTTGTTAATAATTATTAAAGATTTTGGATCATGAAATCTGAGACATGCCAAACAAAGAGCTTTGATGTTATTGCCTCGTATGAAATGGTACAGCTAGTATCAGTCATTTCAAATATGAATCTCATTATGGCCTTGCAGTAAAATATGGTGGTTTTAGAAGCTGGAGTGAATTCATTCATATTAGAATATTTAAATTTACATACAACAATTTGAATGGTTTCAATAATCGAAAGCGTCGCATACAATAATTTTTATTCACAGTACATACATATACATATGGGTTCTATCAAAATTGTTAGTATGACAGTACACAAGTCCCTTGAAATCAAAGCTAGCAAACCGAAAGTAAATACGTAAATAATTAATTATTCGAGTTATATTTCATGTATGAGTGTACAATAACGAATTGGCGAATGCTCCACCGTCGTTCAGTTTCATACGTAACACTATTCCATCCTAATTCTCTCAGGATACGGAAACCAAAATAAATCTGGCAGCGGTATTATGTAGCCGTGAGCTATCGATGCGATATTACGTATATATTTAAGTATCTTCGTGGAAAGCCTGCCTTCAAAAGATACAAATTTATTATTCATTAGGAAATATCGTCTGTTTAAAAGGAAGCCTCGTAAACATACATAGTCCACTTTTATTTGAGGCAATGTAATAAAATACAAAGTGATAATACGGTTTTAATTCTGTAAAAACAAAAATAAAAACATTATTCATTCCGTCTTCTTTTAAGACCAGGTTAAATACACTAGAAAAGTAAACTCTTACTAATCGATCGAACTTATGTGAATTCACAGCACGTTTGTTTTCGTACAAAACAAATTTATACTGAACGGACAGCTATATTTCAGTTACGCATGAAGAGCGTACTTGATATTTTATTATGTTGCTATGTAGGCATATACTAATATAGAATATAAAATGTTTTGTGTAGAGGAGCATATAGGCTACTTAAAATTCGTGGAACACTTTGGAGGTACTATTTGCTTTGAGAAAGAAAAGTACTTTTTTACAAACAGTTTATATTTAGATCGGAATAATGATGCAAGAAGAAATCTCTAGTGATATTAATGCCTATTTGGTTGCAAATGAATCAAATTTCTAAGGGAAAGGTTCAGTAAAAACGTATAGGTACCTTATGACATGATTTCATCAAAGCACGAATAAGGTACAGTAAAAAAAAATTACTAAATTTGAAATGCTGAAGAATGTATAATATTATTTTACTCTATACGACTCTAGTATATTTACGATACTATTAGTTGTTGGTGGTAACTTGTTTAAAGTAATATTTGTTAATTGTGATTACAAATAACAAATCACTAGCGTAATATTCAGATTCAATTATATACGTATAGAAGTGTTGCTTCTACCATCAACCAGTAATTTCCTATCAGTTCTTAAACCTTAGCAGTAGGAAACTCTATCTACAGTTTATCTAAATTAACGCTATCTAATTCGTGTGCTGTTTTGTAAATTTTAGGTACTACAGGGGTGAATTATTGTTCGAGTTGTTCTACATCGTGGATTAGATCCTGCATTTTAAACTGCTTAGTAAGCAGTTCAGATAGAATTACAAGCTTCTCTCGAAAATTGGGTGTCTTTATTTTTCAACCGTATAACATTGTCGACGTTGCATTTTACTGCATTTAAGTGTAATATATCTGACTACTAGAAATGTTTAGAACATATCGTTATCGCTTAACGTGTGTACTTCGCTGTAGGTATATAGTATGATTTTTTGAAAGCTACATAATTTTTGTTTTGCCATTCTTAGACACGAAGAGAGCAACGTTTTCGGCGGATTCACATCTTCTTTGGGAAGATAAACAACGAACAAATAATAAAACACGTTTGATGTCATCCTTAAACTTACATTACTTCTGTAGTTTAATGCTAAAGATTTTATATTCATTGACTTGAAGTATCGTGAATTTTAATTCCAACCAATAACAGTTTATGATCAGTTTTATTGCGACAGAACAAAACAGTTATTCTCTCCTTATCCACTTTTAATCCTATTTTTGCCAGATACTTTTAAATGTAAGATTTTACTTGACGACACTGTGTAGTACAATGTATGTACTTTTTTCAATTTTAAATTTATGTTTTAATCTTCTTTCACATACATTGCTAACTCTTTGGAAAATTCTGCTGAATCTGGTACATTACCCACTAGATTTCATTTCGCAGAAAATTGAGATTGCCACATTCTGTGTGGTTTTCCCCACTGCCATAATCAAACATCGGAATCAAGATAAAAACTTTTTTGATTAAGTTTCATCGAATTTATCCATAAAGAAAATAACAAATTTATTCAGTATTCAGTCGTGTCCGGTTATAATCAACTGCAACTTGCCACTAAGATTGGTTCGTTATATTCGAAGTTCGTTATAACAGTTGTAATTGAAAAATATGTGCACCATTAAGGAAAGTTTAGTATATGTATATTAATAATAAATAATATAAAATAAAACAAAGAAATAACATGAAGTTATATAGATATATGCCATTACATATTATAAGTTTTTAAAAATTCTGATATTTTTTGTTTGCTTGCATCTTATAAATTCAGCTTCAAAATTATTTAACACAGACTCAGGCGCATTACGCTTTTGCAAGAAATTGCGAACGTCATAACATAATATAATATATTTTTCCATCTCCTTGAATGTGAGTACAGACATTTCTTCGGAATCATCTTGATTATCGGTTAGATCATCTTGAATATCAGGTACATCATCATCATCATCGGTGTTGTTGCCTTGATTGCATAAAGAAGTAATGATGTCCTCGTCAGTTAAAGCTTCTTTGTAAATAATGTTGTCATCAACATGAGCATACTCTTCAACATTGGGATCTATAGTGTCAAGTTCATTCTCAGCTGTCCTTTTACTTAACCATTCGCTTAAAGGAAGTTCGTCTTCGGGGGTAAAATCATCAGCATTATGTTCCAAGAATCCAGCATGATGAAAGCAATTTGTAATCGTATTTTGAGTCACATTACGCCACGCAACGTGGAAAATATTCACTGCACTAAGAACATTCACAATAAATTTATTTCGACCCCTACTTCAAGTAGTTGGAATATGGATATCAAGTTTGTATGCTATACAAAGAATGCACTCAAAAACTAAATTTGAGCATGTAGACCGTATGTAAACACGTTTGGTTTATTAATTTTTATAATTATTTATTTGTGTCGGTTTGCTTTTAGCAGGGTTAACTTGACTTACGTATTAGAGGGTAAATAATTTGATAATCCATCATAGTTAAATAGAAAGAAAATGATATATCATTTTTTCATTTAATATTAATTTGAAATTATTTCCAACGAAATATTTCATGCTAGAGTTTATCTAATTCTTTTCTAATTGCTTCAGCAGCTACTTTAGTTTATTTAAATTTAATAGGATGATAAAAATTTATAAATGACAAACGTTGGTTTTTCCATAGTATTAACTTTATTTTTGTTACAGTACCAATAGCCGCAACAAGATGTAGTGGCACTAATACAAAAGATTCACGTATAAGTATGATTCATCGTCATCACTGTCATCTTATGGGGATTTAGACATTTGCATATTTTCACTATGGCCCGACGTTCCATTGGAATCACATTTCTCAATTAATTTAACTTTTAAAGAAGTTATATTAAAATCTTTTCATGATTGTATAGAAACAGAAGCTCCTATGTTAAACGTGAAATTTTATACTACTCTATATTCCATACTATCCTATACTACTTTTATATTTATTTGTAATGTAATTCCTAAATCTTACTCTTACCTCCTAATACTACATATGTTGTCATTTAACCTTAGAGAATATCTTGCCGATAATTATTGAAATCTTATTCATTCCTCTATTTCATTGCCACTTTGGTTCTGTCTTATTTGTCTAATATTTCAACACTAATTTGTATATAGTATCACTCAATATTTGGTATAATTTTGGCTTTCCCTGTCAGGAGCCCCTTCTTGTGTTATTTTAAGTTAGTTTTTAATTTAACCTTTCGAAAGTGTCCAAATTTGTGGTTATATTTACCGCTATCCATTTATGAATTAAGCTATCATCTAATATTCATTTGTCCAGGATTTATATGATTTTATATAAATGTAAAGCACTTTAACAACTATATTTACATTTATTATAATTTAGGTACTAATTGCCTACTAGAGTATTGTATTCGTTTTTTAAAACTTCTATACAAGCGCAAATCTACCTCATGGAAGCAATTTTTTTTTCTGTTTAGAGTTTTGTCAATTTAAGTATCGCTTTTCTGCTGTTTTGATAATTAAAATTACGAATAAATGCCGCAATTAAAGTAGGAATTACTATTTGGCTGGGAGATATAAAGTAATCCTTGAGTTTAATAGGATAAACAGTAGTATTAAAGCGAACGAAATCAAGGCAGCCAGATGAGTAAATGGGTTCGTGCATAAGCTTAGTAATGAACGGAACATTATATGTAAAATATACGTCGGGTTTTCAAAATGCCTAGAAGTAACCGTTTTATAATTTACGAAATATCTGTTACAGAAAAAGCGATAATTTTTTTTCAACCATGTACATATGTTGTACATATTTGAGATAGATCGGATTCCACACTAGAATATGATATTTTTTACTTAGGACATAGAAAATAGACAGAGATAACCCAATTCGCGCCCGGCCCATTTAACTGGATCTTCTGATGTGTAATGCTTGTAACGAATAAGTTTTATGTAAAAATCCTAGAATCCGACAAAATCTCAAAAATTGTAACTTCTTCGTTAGTTACAGTAAAACCCTTCCTAAGAGGCACCTCTTATTAAAGGACACTTGTCAATATATTTGGTTCTTAGAAATACTGTAACAATGAAATATTGCATATACATATTATGTTATGTCCCAGTAAAAGCTAATATGTTAAAAGAATTATTACGACTTATTATATTTATATGTAGTGTACATAATTTAATTTTTATTTTGCAAAATTCACATTCACAAGCGCACACGTTTCCGGTAAATTTTTGTTAACTTAATCTTAATGGCATTTCACTGAAAATAGGACATTTCAGTGAGTTAGCGTGAAGTTGTCACGGTCAGTAATAAAATATTTCTTAGAATTAACTTTTACCATGTTCAGCACAAATTGTAAATTTAAGAAGGGTACAAAATTTTGTTAATCAATTTAACACGAGTTATCTAGTTGATAACTAAGATGGCATCGCTTAAAACAAAGTTCCTTACTATCGAGGAAAAAGTGTGGCGAATAGATTAAACTTAGTATTCGTCAACTCACAGACAAATTTTTAATTGGAAAATCTCAAGCCGCAAAGACTATAAAGAAAAAAGGGGAAATTGGCTCAGATTGTATTCTACTGGTTCTGCAAAGTAGGAAATGAACATATACGAACGTCTGAAGTATTTCTAAAAGAAAAAGCTCTAGAAATTATAAAACAATTAGAATTTGTTAGTGTTTGTTAGCTTGGCTGTACAATTTTTGCAAAAGATCACAAATAAATTTTAAATCCATTTCCGGGGAAGCAGGTCAGGTAAACGATGAAGGCGCTGAAGAGTGGAAGAAGAAGTTGTATGAAATTATCAAATAATGCACACCTGAAGACGATGAATATTTTTCCGCGCTTAATCTAAAAAACCGTTTGCTTAAATAAAAGAGAAATGCACTGACAGTAAAACTTCAAAAGGGTCATAGTCTCATAATTCTATTTTTGGTGATTGGAAAATCCAAGAACCCAGTTTCAAAGGAGCAAACGTAGATAAATAACCCGTAGAGAAAAATGCAACGACTTCCTATTCGGGAGCACCTCCACATAACTCATAGTTTAAAATTTGTTTGGTCTTACTGTACTTATCGTAACATAGTATCCATCTTGCACATCTTACATTACTTGATTATATTATTATTATTATTATATTAGTGATAACTTTTATGTTTCGGGGCCAGCTGCTCTGGTTCTCATATTATCAAATCGCAACAGCTGTATTACTTGTCTGGCTATCACTGCAACTCTCGCGGTGTAGTTTTTGTGTGTGTAAATTGTGTTCAAATGGCTTTGTGATAGCATTATATCGCCTTTTATAATGCCGCGCTGTTAATCACTTTGCTCCCAACTGCGCATGGCAAGTCGATCCGCAGTCAACCCTCTGAAAAAATTTCACCGTCCCTTCAGAGAATTGAACTCCGGCTCCTATCGTTCTCCCACAACAATAGTGAGCCGCCTAACCACTGCGGCCATCGATCCGTTTGATTATTTTTGACAAAAGAATTTTTCAATAAAACATTTAAATCCTGATCTAGATGTTCAAAGAAAGGTTATCAACAGAAAAATGATGAGTAATATCAGAAAATTTCTCAACTCACATATAACTCTCACTTATCACTTTAAACTATTGCGCATTTAATAGGATATTAACATAGATATGAACCATGACACCGCATATGTGCTTATCTCACTAATATACTGACTCGGTTACTCACCGGAGGAATATATGAGGAGTGAAATGCCTTAATCGTTCAGTTGGTAGTTATAATGCGTAATATTTAAAGTTCAAATTGAATTGGTTTCAATATATGACGTGCTGGAAATTTTAATAATACCATTAGTAGTCTGGAAAATAAAAATAAATTATATGCAAGGGTGAAAAAGGAAAAATTATATATTATTTTGTGTGATATTTAGATATGTGTAGTTAGTTCCTTTGTCATTCTGTGATAAATCGAAAATCCTTTGCACACACAATACTTGCAGTTTTGTCTTTGACGATATTTTTGTAGGGCTCAGTTTAATCGCGATTCAAACTATATGTTTGCGGTAATAATCATCATTGATATACTGCACAAAGTTTTGTTAGGTTGATCGTCGTCAACATATTTTTTTCTAAAGATATGAGAGTTTATGTTATCAGTAGCATACCCACACATGTGTATCATTGTGCGTCATAAAAATTTTATGACAGTAACACAAATAACCGTCGCAGTCTAATCAAAAGGAAAATATTAACTTCAATAAACTAAGTAAGCAAACTCTAAAGTGAATTAACAATAACACAATAAACAAAGGGTTAAATACATAGCGGGGCATCAGTTTCCTAAGAAGTAACCATATTCTAGTAGGTTAAATTGTAAACTGATATATTTTGCAAATATGTAATCACTAACTGCAATAACACCGTACAGACAGACGGATTCTTTGTAAACACTGTTTTAATTGTTTTCAAAATATAATACGTCTTAGATATGAAAATAAAATGCGATTGCAACTAATTTTCAAATGTGTGAAAACTTTTTTGGTCCCGTTCGTCTATTGTCTTGGTTTTGTGATTATTGCAGATTTTACGTTTATTTGTATTTATTCTATTTACATCTCACATAACTTACTACGTGAGTGTATATTATTTCACTTAATGTTAACTACGCAATGCAAATATTTCGTGGCGCCATGTTCATCTGGTACACGTGTTACTATTATATCTAAAGAGATATGTGTAGCGCGTGGGTTTCTGTTAAAGTTCAACGAAGCTTTTAATAAACGTAATTTTCTGAAATACCATTGCAACTTTTACATACTGTATATTGCCAGTGAAGAGACTTGTTAAATATGCTCTTCGGTTACAAGTTTTCTAATTAGTTTAAACGTCGACAGTTGGGAACCAACTTCCAACTTTATTGATGCAATTTATGTCCGAAACATTTAAATAAATTATCATCAGTTTTAAATGCATACCATTATTTTTTGACTGTAAACGAAGCATCGCGTTAAGTGCTGGTGTACAAGTTACTAATCTTTAGGAATTAAAAGAGAAACAACTTTCAAATAGTTTTGATGCTGCATTAAAAACTTCATGTTAACTATATAGTTTAATTAATTGTACATTACAGAAAAAATAAAAATGGAGTAAAATGCGTTTATTATAGGTACATATATTACTTAGTTCTGCTATGCTTTATTATAGGACATCCAGCGTTTTCATGGATCAGAGTTCAATCCGCGTGGCAAGGCTGATCGTTAAGCCATCTATTTGTGAAAGTATTTTTTTGAGTTTGCAATGACTAGGGTAGTAGACCGACGAAGATCAGTTTTTTTGTGCCTTAGAAGCGATATGGCCAGCGTGCAGAGACTAATTTCTTAGCAGCTCGACGGTATTTTAGTTTTGTTGTCATGGTAGTGATTCATGATTTGCTCCCACCGTTTCTTGTACAGATTTCTATCTGGAAGATGGTTGTATATTATTCGGTTGTTGGAAATTCCAATTCTAGATCTAAATCTTTGTACTCCGGTTCCAACTGCATTGCAGTTAACCAACATAACTCTGTCGCGATGAGATTGTTTAAATTTGTTTTCCATATTTTCCTACTCAGGAACTGAATCTTGTTGTGTTATTTTCGTGAAAAATAAAAGCAAATATGTTGCTAAAAGAGAACATCTGCATATCTGTGTCGTAATTACATTAAATACACTTTTTTAAATACTATTCGGAAATTGGGCCAAAGTATTTCCAGTATGTGTAAGATCTTTGACAAAGTATAACTACAAGTTATAAAATTTTAACGTTTTAAGAACTCACAAAAGTTCGGCAAAGAAAGAATAAACATTTTATGGGCATATAAGCCAACTTTTTCCACTTCCATATATAATGATATACATTTTTAGAGAAATAATTTCAAATAACATAATTTGGCAGCAAATGTTGCAACATCGTATAATGGTTTAGTAGTTTCCGAACATTTAAACAATAAATTTCTAGTTTGGATCAGCAATAACACTATTATTCAATGGCCGCGCAATAATCCTGGCTTAACACCAATGGATGTTTTTTTATGAGGATTCTTAAGAAAAGCATATCTCGATGCCAATATAAATATTAACATTATAAAATACAAATGCTAGTGTGAAACTAATAATTCGAATGATATAAATAACAATTTATTACACTTTCAATGCTACACAAAATTTGAGGAAATGAGCTCTGTTATTCATAAACAAGAATGCAGTTTCTTTGACAACAAAGACATTAATGTAATAATATAATTAATTATTTCAGAAGATACTGTATTATATCTATATTTATTCTAAATTAGAAAATATAGGGCTACTTCACCTCACTGAAATTTTCCAATAGTTTTCAATTTTCAGGCGTTATCTTTTGCCATATTTGTCAGATCTTTGGGATGAATCAAAAGAAACCTTCTTTGGGGCTGTCGCTGCCATTTCGTTAAAATTTTATCAAAAATTATTTACTTAAATTCATGTAGCGATGTTCATGAAAGTATCATTTCTATATACTTACAATAGAAACAATGTTGATATAGATTCCATACTTACATAACCATTCATGTAATTTATGCGAGAGCAATAGTGCTGTCTAGACTACACCACTATATTACAATAATCAAATTAAGATGTGAGTGCATCTGAGAGTTGTTTCTTTTTGATGTTTTGTACTCTACCAATGTAATATAATGGCGATGGAGTATTAATTACTTGGTATAGCTTTAATTACGATAATATTGATAGTATAGGTTTCTTACTAAAGTTATATCCATCCCTATTATTAACGTTGAAATAGCGAAATTAATTTAATAAAAATTGCTCAATTAAGTTACTGGCAGGTTAAAAGTCTCAATATTTACATGTGTCGCTTATGCAAAGTTATTTTCACCCGTCGTGGGAAGTTGTGAATTCTGAACATGAACTTGCTGTCAAACAAATTTTCTTCTTTATGCTCTCGCCAGTAATTATGGATTTGTGTAGTGTTTAAGGTTGAACTAATAAAATGTAGAAGAGTCAATACTAACATCTGTGTTGTACTGGAAGTTTGTGGCAGCTAATTACATAGTATGGTTTCTAAATCGACTAGCGTAAGCAAGCAGTAATTTTTTAATATTCCTTCTAATCTATTTGGGCTGAAAAAGTGTATCAACTGTTGGGTAAGGGATTTGCGAGTATTATGAATGCTGGTATGAGCTGCTAAAATTAGCATTTATCATCTGAAAACGTTGTTCTGAGTTCTAGTTGTTCTTATTTGAGAAATGCTCATTTGACCACCCATTCTTCGCCAGCTGATTATTCAAGTTTCTTCTACTAGATAAAGAATATTTTCAGTAACTTTATCTTTGGTTCATTTGCAGTCTCAGATTTTATGTCAGCACTGAGAAACATTTCAAGTTTTGTAAGTTTGTTAAAGCCTATCGTTGAACACGTTTTTATCCGGAGTTATCCAGTTTGGAAGTAGTTGATGATATTCTTCAAGAATTGCAATAGCAGATCTTTTACCAACAACATAGACAAACATTACATGTGCATATTCAATATGTGCATAAGTCTCTGGCATTTTGTAACACTTTCAATCGTGATCGCTCGCAAATATTTAGGTAGACATTAAAACACTAGTAATAATTATTTTTAAGTTTTTGAAACTGAAACAGCTACCAACCAAGCTGTGTTACTTATCGGACTGCCATTGCAGGTCTTGTTTTAACTTGTTTCTGTATAAATGTGTTTCCCAGGTTTGGGTACAATATTACTTCTAGGTAAGTAGTATTGCGCTATTAATTGTTTTCTAAAAACGAATGGTACTGGGCCGGGGAATCGGTTCTAACGAGACGCGCCACAACGTCGCGGCCAGGATTCGTTCCTCGCAACTCTGGTTTTCTATATGTGTGTGCAAAACTCTAGATATGTGTGTGTTAAACAAAAAAGTAACAAATAAGAGCCCCAGTATGGATTCTTGTAGACCACTATTAGGAATAGGCAAAGTGTTGTAAGGTCTAGCAGATAATAAAACTTTTCAAAACGAATCCTACTACTTGACAATAGGTGAAGTTTGCGGACTAAAGATTCGATGTTTGAGGGTTACGAACATTTTGATCATAACACACGACACGCGCATTATAGCTATGAACCAGATTTGTTTATGTAGGGAACAATATATTGAGTAAACATGTTATGCTTCTAAGATTAATACAATACGATGATATTAATTTTGAGTTAATAGATTGATTATTGATTATAATTAAACAATTCACGTTCGTAAGCCAAGTATTACGAACGTGAATTGTTATTCTTAATTACTAAGGTAATCATTTATCAAAGCTTATTCGGAATATGCTTTTTTTATAATGAGGGGTCAATATATGATTAACATACTTCTGCAACGCCTGCGAAACTGTGGACATATATTCTTTGTTCCATTTATATCTGTTGACGTTTATGACACCATTATTTGCATAATCCGCGCTGAAACATTGTATCTATACAATTAGTAGCCGGTCTCTGTAAATTTACTTAAGACGTGGATACGTTTTCTATAGAACCGGTCTGCTACTGCAATTAGTAGTAACACACCTACAGCTACTGTACTTAATAAGAAGTAATTTGCTTGAACAACCTAAGTAGGGAAATATAAACTGAATTCTAGAGGGGCACGTCGCGTCGTCGAAATACGACCCGATAATAAATCGAGACAGTAGTTTCTTTTACAAAGAAATGTAGAGTTTTGTTTGTACAAATATATAACGTATACACAGAAATAGTTTATACCTTCAGTATAAACTAATAGAATAGTTTACATGTGGGTACCTTCTGGCCAATATACTGATTTTAATTTGAATTGTATACATTATGCTTGTTATCCTTGAGGTAATTTGCGTTTTCGTAAAATTTAGTTCCTAGACTGCGTGCAATGTTATTATTTCATGCAAATTAAATTACATTACGCTCCTCTAATTTGATTTCCGCCCTTATTTATTACGTTAAACATTTAACATAAACATGTTGGTAATTAGTCCTGAATGTCGTACCTTCTAAATTCTACTATACTTTATCTTCTCCGTTTTATTTCACTTTTGACTTAGTTTAGAGCAACAATTTGTGATCTGCGCTACTTAATGGATAGCTAAGTATAGATCGTGTAAGTAAGGCAACGTACTTTACCTTCCAGGGAAAATACTATCATCAAACCTCCGGCGTCGCTATGGGATCTCCACTTTCCCCAATTGTAGCTAATATCTTTATGGAGGCTTTTAAGACCACTGTTTTAGAACATGCGAATTTAAAACCCAAAACTTGGTTAAGATATGTGGATGACACCTTCATTATCTGGCCACATGGCTAAAACACTCTGCCTACTTTCTTGGATTTCCTCAATAGTCAACACTCCAACATCAAGTTCACCATGGAGATTGAGAATAACGGTTCTCTGCCTTTCCTTGATGTGTTAGTTACTCGTTTACCAAATGGTCGTTTAAGTCACTCCGTGTACAGGAAACCCACACATACCGACCGATATCTTCATGCCAGCTCACATCATCATCCAGCACAAAAGCAATCGGTAATCGGCTCTCTAGTACATCGTGCGATCTCAATTTCCCAACCCGACAATATCGACAAAGAATTGAAACATGTGAAAACTGCTCTTTTACAGAATGGCTATACCTCCGGCAACATACAAAGGGTCATAAATAGGTACATTCATCCACGGTCTCCTAAGGTAGCACCAGAATCTAGTAATCAGCTAAGTACCATCGTTCTTCTCTACATCCATGGCGTTACAGATCACATCGGTAGAATTCTTCGTAAGCAAGATATCCAACCCATCTTTAAACCTTTAAACAAGATCTCCCAAATTCTTCCTTCGCCCAAGGACACTCGCCTTGCTCTCTCCCATAAAGGTATTTCCAAAATTCCCTGTGACTGTGGCTCAGCGTACATTCCCGAAACTGGACGTTCTATTCAAACTAGAATCAAGGAACACCAACGGTACGTTAAGTCACGTTCCTCAACACATCCAGCCTTAGCCGACCACTTCATAGATACGGGCCATAAAATTTGTTTTGATCAGATATCTGTTGTAAGCAAGTCTCATCGCTATTTTCCACGAAAGGTAAGGGAAGCTATCGAGATCCAGAGACATCCTCAAAATCTCAATCGCGATATTGGTTACCCACTCTCCAGCATTTGGAAACCCGTCCTTTCCGCTTCTTCGACCCGTGCTCACTGTTCCGCATCGTTGCCTCGCGCTCACCGTTCCGTTTCCCTGCACAATGGTATATATACCCCTGCACGTCCATCTTCTCCTTGTCAGAAGGTTTTCGCCTCTAGCATGGTTGACACGTCGAGTTACCGTGACGTTCTGGCGCCCCTCACCTAGCTTTGCTCCGGAAGAAGCCACTTACATTAGTGGCGAAACGTCGAGTTTGAGTAAGTTGTATATATATTTTTTGTAATTTTTCTTTTTCATTTTTGTTTTATTTTATTTTATATTGTATATATGTACTTTACTATGACGCGGTCAAAACCTGGAAGCCCTCATAACAGTAATATAATTAATCGTGATATGAACTATTCCCATTCCCACTTAATTGAACATAGTTTGCATTTACAACTGAAACAAAGAGAGATAAACTTGTAAGGTAGGTAGTGTAAATACTACCTCGTGAATAACATAAAGATAACTTATTATGGTGCCTATATGAAATACACACATGGCCTGAATTAGATAAACGGTATTTAGATTACCTGTTATCCGTACGAAAATAGTTCAGTTTTAGTTCACATAGAAAATATTTAAATTGTTCAGTATTTAGTTAATTTAGATGTTAGATAAACATAGAAATACTCTACACACGTAACTGGTATGAGATAAGGTATATTTAGTACTTCTCATCACAATAACGCGAGATGTATGCGTACTGTATATACATACATCGGTAACTTATTTAACAATTTTAAAACACCTATCTCCGTAACAACGTAAATATGTACCTGGGATATTATTGTAAATTACAAATAATATTTATATCAATGTGGGAATGTTTTTGATCTCGAAATATTCCTAACTGTTTATTTTTATATTCCTTGAACTTCCGTTCGATATACATATGTATGTATGTAGTTTGCTAAATTTCAGTACGGTAATTTAAAATTAATTCTTTCGACAGGATGTGTTTAAAAGCATTAGCAAAATACTACATTTTTACAAGGTACTTACAATCGATTTTTATTGAATGGTAATCGCAGGAATTTTACAACATCTAATAGAAATTTTAGAAACATTTATTTTTAAATAGAACACTTATTAGGAGAGATATACCAATAAGTATCTAAACAAAATAAAAATTTCATTGGGCTGTACAATAGTTTCTAATTCATTTTGTCATACAGCAGGAGCAAAATTCTTGGAATAAAGAGCACTAGACTATATTGGCTGAGATATCTAACCAATTGTTGAGAAACTTATCTATAAAAAGCGATCTTCTATTTTAGAGACACGACAGTATAGTAGGGTAGGACTGTGACAAAGATGTTGATAGCTTCAAAATATGCTTTTTCAATTCTACTTAAAACTGACAACGTTATGCGTAAAAGGACACCAGAATTTAACATTTTAGCAATAGTATGCCATAATATGCAGCAATGGGGTTTGATTTGAAGAGTGTGTTGGAGAAGACAAACTGTATCGAATGGCAGGTAAAATTTGATTCATCAGTTATGATTAGATACAATTAAATACATAGAGCCATTTTTGTTAGAAGAATCCCTTTCATAGGTTATGGAAAAGTATTTGAGATTAGGATCAGATTTGCTGTTCCAGAAAGACGGAACAGCATACCACACTTCAGTAGATCTAAATTAGTGGAACACCGTAAAATACCACTTACAGGAAGAAAAGCTACTAGCTCGAATACCTAACTGCAACGTTGTAGCATTAGATGCTACTGAAATATTTTGTTGGAATAATTCCTACGCTAAAATATGATATTCGCAAAGCATATCCTAGCGAAGTTCTTCACTGGATCTCTTGGTGCAGAAGTAGAACACTAAACACTTTAACCCACTGAACGCCAAACAAGTTTTAATTAAACCACCGACGCGTTTCAACAGCAATGCTGTCATTATCAAGGCGAAAATAAAACTAAATTAAAACAGACAGGTAACCTAAATGTTATGCACGGTCAATCCGATACGCATCATTAATTTCAAAAATGTGTTGGGCAACGCTCGATTTCTCAATTCTATTAAATCTAAGATGAGCCATATGCTCTTTGAATCTAGTTGAGACTGCTCTCCTGGTCTGCCCAATATATTTTTGATTACAATCTTTACAATTGATTTCGTAAATACCTGACTTTTGTAGAGGTTGTATTTTATCTTTAGGGTTACCGATGAGACTTCGTAAACTAGTCCCAGAACTGTAAACTATTCTGAGATCTAGCTTTTTGAAGATTTTACTCAAACCTTTAGTGATAAAGGGAGCGTAAGGGAGGGACACAACGGGTGAAGCTTTAACATCCTCTCGAAAAGTCGTAGATTCTTTCACAGTTTTCTTATAATTAAACTTCCTAATTAACTTATAGATATGCTGAGGCTGAGAACCATTACGCTTGGCCGGATCTTTTATAATTTTAAGCTCTTTCTCATACCTCGCCTTGTTCAAGGGAAAAGTGAGAAGTCTGTGGACCAGAAAATTCAGGCTTGCCATTTTGTGTTGAACACAATGATGGGAATCTGAAGGAATGTAGCGAAGTGTACTGGTTTCCTTTCTATACACGTCAAACTCTAATCTATTGTTATTTCCAATTACTAAAGTATCTAGAAAGGGTAGCTGACCGTTTTCTTCTCTTTCACAGGTGAACTTTATGGTTTTGAACCGATTATTTAATTTATTGAGAAAATCGTCAATATTACATTTTTTAGTGTCAAATATAGCGAAAATATCATCCACATACCTCAACCAAACCCTAGGAAAGTATTCGCTCTCAGATTCTAATACACTACACATTTTTTTTGTTTAATTTTACGATTTAATGAACCAAATTGATTTATAACATGCAGGTTCCTGTTGACAGAAAGGGACCATATTTTTCAGATGAAAACTATTTAATTTTGAATACTTAAGGCGTTCTAAATATTTTTCAATGTGACAATGTGGAATGTTACTAAAGGAAAAATTAATGAAGTCATCGTGTACAAATCATTTGTTTTCATTAGATCTACTTCTTCTTGGTAATGTTTGAGGGTTCGAGCATACATCTATAATTACTGTAACGTGTATTCTAGGGTTCTGGGCGTAATTTTAAATTTTTAGTTTGACAGGTTTCACATGAAAAGAAACCGCAGTGTAGCAAGGTTAGGACCGTGTAAAAGAATTGTGTACTGCTTCAACAATGTGAACGTATTTATCTTGTATAATATTTAAACAGACTCATTGTGTTGGTCTATATTATAACGACGAAGTAAACTTCGCTCTAACCTTCTGGTTAATTAATTTATGAACATGACTTTCAGGACGTGCATATACAGGACGAAGTAACGTTTACAATATTTTAATTTACAAAGAAACTATACACTATATAGATGTATCTAAATTTCCGCTATTTTACGAAACGCGCAGAATAATATTATAATTCAGTAAGCTGTTTCGGTATAGCTTTGTATGCCTGTTGTAAAACAAGGAAGTGGTTAAGTAATAAAATGTTTCACTTTACGAGTTTAAAACTCCATATAAACTACCGTAGATATAACTCGTGTACAAGTAAAATACATATTTGTTGTAAATATAAAGGTGGTACGCAATTTAAATAACTCATGTTTAATTTGAAGCGGACGTGTGTACAATTATACAAACCGTATTCGTATTTTACGTATTTGCATTGAAAAATTTATTTGGCACTACGCACACAAACTTAATCTAAAATTAGGCGTTGAACCTTTATTGATTGTAAATTTACACGTTTTGCGTAGTTTTAAAAATCTATTAAT
Organism: Holotrichia oblita; assembly: GCA_023690525.1. Classification (NCBI taxonomy): domain Eukaryota; kingdom Metazoa; phylum Arthropoda; class Insecta; order Coleoptera; family Scarabaeidae; genus Holotrichia; species Holotrichia oblita. The sequence continues at coordinate 111,499,051 of CM043019.1, forward strand.
AGAGCCCAATATGCAGAGAAGAGTTTTCTAGCAATCACTTTGGACTGAACTCATAGGGGAAATAATTTTGTATAAAATTACTTAAATTCAATGATGTTTTAGATTTACATTTGAATATCCACGAAGGTTCGCATTTCCTGTACTTCACATTGTAAATGGTTGAAAAAAGTGAGTATTTTGCCTTTCTTTTCGTTTCAGAAAAAAACATTTTAGAAATAAATTAATTAGTAATTATCTGCCAATTTCATTAATAATTATTAATAATTCAATACTAAATTCTAGCATTTGGCCTACAATCTATGTACTTACATACATACAAGACAATACAAACGATCTTGTTCTTTAGTCAATTATTTCGAAACGTAAAATTAGGTTAACTGCATTTATTTATTTTTTATTTATTTATCGCTACAGATATTATTAGAACATTTTTGTTATTGTTCACTAACTGTTAGTCGAGCTTTGCAATAGGTAATTCAGATTTATAAGGCTTCTTTTTTTTCTAATCTGTGGTGGGTGCTTAGTTGCAGTGACTCCGTAAGCTGTATTACTTGTCTGGCTATCACTGCAACTCTTGCGGTGTAGTTTTAGTGTGTGTAAGTTGTGTTTAAATGGCTTTGTGACAGCATCATATCGCCTTTTATGATGCCGCGCTGTTAATCACTTTGCTCCCAACAGCGAATGGCAAGTCGATCCGGGATTAAACTTAAGATTAATATTTGAGACACAGACTCGCCTTCATTGGTAGTTGGTAGGCCATTTTGAAGTTAACTAGATTTAGGCTTTTATATAGGTATGTACTTAGTATCGGGTTATATCGAAGAATACCGCTTCGTTAGCGTTTAAAATAGTATGATTGACACGAAGCGGTTGAAAATCAATCGCGAGACTTTTTAGATGTCTAATCTTTTTTCACGAAGAGTTCCTCTTTCAATCGGCCACGAATAGTTGCCTTCGCTGTTTTGGAAAAATAGAACATGAGAGAGATATGGTGATAATTCTGCATAAACAAAAGATCTTTGTCACACTTCAAACCGACTAAAAATGATCAACCATGACGACGGTTTGATCTCTGGGAACGTAGACTAGTTCGCGAGATCCATGCAGGAGAACAATAGCGCTTCCTCTATATTTGTTCAGCTTCAGTGCTCTTGCTATTTTCCATAATGAGCCATACTTAATAGAAAGCAAAGATACTTTTTTGTTGTTGTTGTTGTGTGGTGGGTGCTTAGTAGATGATTTTAACCATCTTGTCTTTATTATAAGCACCCACAAATTTTTTGAATCATGTACCTCATAGAGAGCAGGTCTTTTCATCTCCTTTTCTCATTCTGCAACAAAACAAACACTACGTTGTCAGAAATGTTGTTCATTTCCATTACGTTTGCATCACTTATTCTGGATCGCTTTTGAAGCCAGAACAGCATACGTGTCTTTGAACGACAATTCTACTTAAACGTATAGAAAAGTTGTTTTCAAAGAATTGTTTAAGTTGTGAAGTGTAAATTTTCAGGGTCTTGTCTATAGCGGACCTGTATATCTTTCGTTCTCGCAAATAAATTATGGAGGCAAAACTTAATATTATAGACATTCCGTACAAAAGTATATTGTAGAAGAAAATCGTCCTTGTTAAATAAAATAACTTAGAGTTCTGGTCGAAAATATGACAAGAATTTCCATGTCTTGTGATAGCCATAATGGATATTGTGTGAGTAAAACAGAAAGCAAGTTAATTGGATAAGTGAAAGGCAGTTTTCGGTATTATTAATCGAAAGTACTGTGTTTATTAGCAGAGCAAATGAATCTGCAGTCTGATGATATCTTTAAATTGAGTACAAAAACAACTACAAACATTTTTGAAAACATTAATTATGCTTTCTAATCTTTTCTTTACAGTAAAATATCAATCTATTCTTCTCTGATTCGATATATTGTAACGATTTAGAAACTAATAAATATCAATCTAAGTAAACACGGCACAGCATTTAATACACAAAGTAAGCGCTAACTTTTCCCATCTTTATACTGACGTAAGTCTCAAAGTGGGTCCAAATGTTGCTAAGACTGGGTACAAGAAATGGATTTCATACCAAATAAACTTTTTGTAAGTTTTTTGTAAGTTTGAAGTTGAACCAACCAAGCTTATTAAAATTCTTGTATTGGGTAAAGAAGATATCAAAAAATGTTCCTACATTAAAATACATGTGTTCACCGAATCCTCCACCATCATTTAGGTTTGAATAAAGTTAGTACAGGATCTGTACTTAAACATATCTCATCAAATTATTAATACCATCGCGTTCAAAGTACTCGGTTCCTTTTATAGCTCTGTGGAGAAACACCTACGAGCGTGTTGAAAACAATCGCAACAAGCGATGAGTGAGTTAAGAGAATAAAAGGTAAAAAGAAAAGTACGTCCAAGACAGTAGACAAAAACGTAATTTGCGATGATAGACTAACAAAAGTAACGAAGTTTATATAGTACTAGGATATTTTAGAGGTTAGTCATTGTCTATAACGAAGATGCAACCATATTCGCAATAAAGTTTTTAGGACGTAATCTGAGAAGCACTAGTATAGTGAGTAAGGATAAAATTAAGACAAATATAAAATTAACGTGAATAAATAATTTGTATGGAATTGAATTGATACATATTTGTTCTATCTATGTTATAGTACTGATTCAATTATAAGCTATAAGATAACAAAAAGTTGGAGAAATGTAGTGGAAGATATCGTATAATACAGCTTTCAAAACCTCCTGAAAACCTTTTTCAGTATCTTGTATACTGAAGATTTTACTGACAGTAGCCAATAACTGCCCGACATAATAAAATGGACAGACCATTTCTCTATTCAATTCGTCGTAAAAGGTCCGCGCTTTACGACATCGATTGCCTAAAAAGTGTAATAAAGTCTCTCCTCGACCTAGGGTATGTTCTTATACGTAAAGGTACGCTTGCTTTACTAGGTCATAAATTCTCTGTTAAATTTTACTGGTTTATGTGTAGTTAGTTACCGTTTAACCTGGTTCTGTCACAAGAATTATATATTTCGAAACTACAAAAGAACATCGCCCAGATGTCGTATATTCAGAACTTTTTATTAGGATTCAGAAATGTTTCCATAAATCAGGAGAAGTATTGTCATATCCTTTTCACTTGTTTGTTTGTTCATCTTAAATATTTCTACTTTACAATTAACAAATTAAGTTATTTTCAGATCTGTTTCAATTAATTACATAGCTAACTCTTATGTATTCATTTAGAAATGATATTTGTATCATAATCTTATTCAGTACTAAGTACACAAAACTTTGTTGATTTAAGAAAATGAGATCTCGAATCTCATCTTCTGATACAATTGTTTGATTAACTTTTGAAGATTTACAATCACATAAAATGAATTGCGTTTATCTTCTGTGTCTAGTTGTATTGTTCTAATAACTTTTAAAAAAATATTTACTACTTTCTATTTATTAACAACTATATAAGTATTTTTTTACAAATCTGTTTATTACGATTTATTTTTGAATATAATATATATATGTACATATGTAGTTAATATAAATTTAATCCTTTAGTATACGATGGATATTATTAGATAATCAGATTATAGTTTAATTTACACCCTAAGACTTTAGAAATGTTTGCTTATCTTATAGGAGTACAGACGGACTTTTAGTTTTGTTGTTGATTGTAATGAATGATAATCCTTATAATACTACTCTTTGTTTTGTTAGCCTTTACAGGACGGATTGTGTGCGTTTATCGATACAATAACGTCATAGAGAATATGCAGAATTTTATTTAATAAATTTTAGTATCTACGCAGTTAAATGAAATGGAAATGAAGTACCAATGTATAACAATGAGATTTTATGTTCGATTGGTGTATGCCCAATCATTACTACCAGCGTAACATTCTGGCGATATGATCTGAATCTAATTCAAATATGGTTGGAGTAGAATTCGAAATGAGTGCTCGAATAATCACAGCAGCATAAAAATATATATAAAGTAGATCAAAATTCAGTACTTACACGAAGGATCATAGCGTACTCCCCCAAACTCCGAAAAGCAGCTAATTACAACTGTAGTATTAAGTGAAGTGGGTGGCCAACATGTGATGCTATCAAAAACTGTTGCACAAAATCCTTCCGGATGCGTTTTGACAAACGATAACGATTCATTGACATATCTAGCTATGCATTCGTCTTCATTCAATCTTAACTCGGTATCGTTTCCGGGAAACTCACTATTACGCTGATTTATAAGCACCTGTACTTCTTCAAGTAACTTCTGATAAGTATCATCTTGATTGGATGAACTGTATGTATTAATGTCTTCCCCGAGCTTTCTCGTGAGAGTGTCCATAGGAAAATCGAGATCCATTTTCTTATTTTTACAAAACACTTAATATACGAAGAAATTACAGTCAACTGATTCACGAAAAAATTAGTTTTCACATTATATTTTGCGCGCTCTGGAACATTCTTTTCACTTCATTAGTTTAAGTACTGTTTGATTATTCCGCGAATTTCGTTTTTTGTTAGATTTTATTATTAATGGGTTTTATCTTAAAATCACTAGCGCCACAATGAAACTATCAAAATTAGAAAACCAAGTCAAAACTAAAATTTTAATACGCCATTCCGTATTATCACAAACCTTCCACATACCTTACTCAACAGTAATTGTATAAAGTGCACACGTAGTGCTTGCCTTGTCTTCCGTTTTTTTTTTATCTCCAGAGCTATTGTCATTCCAGTTTGTTTAGGTTGTTTAATTTATGGTTTTATTGTTCCTGCGACCTGTAACAAAAATAAATACTAAATAGTTACTTACATAGAAGCATATTATCTTAATTGGTATATAATAGAGTATGAAAAATGTTTGTAAGAGAGTTCATTCGATTTCTTACATTGTTTGAGATAAGAGTAAGTTAATTTATTCTATCAAAAATTAATATAGTTTACGATTACAGATAAAGGATTAACTAATTATCGCGGTTAGCCAAGATTAGGTTTATTTAGAAAGCGTTAGTGTTGGATTAGCAGGAAATTCAAGAACAATATTGCGCTTTAAAATAATTCGTTACTGCCAGTTTAATTACAGAATAGTTGACCAAACTAAATATAATTACATTTAAGAAACCCGGGCTTATTACTAGAAGCAATTCTTATCATTCTACAAAATTTCAGTGTGGAAATTGTTGCCAGATATCTGACAAGAAACTTAAAAAAAAATCTTATTAGATAAATCACAAGTTCCAATTGTTAAATAATTATCGTATGATTTTGGATGCATTGAATTGGTTTTTGGTCTGAAAACTGCAAAACTGCTATCAAATTCAGCACGTATGCTTTTTTATATATTGAGATCAGATGAATGGTATTCCTCTTTCTGATAACATGACACTTCGTCGGGTTTGCCTTGCATCATCTTCGAAGGTTAACGTAGCAATGCTCTAGTCTGTCAATAGCTTCTACATCCAAGTTTTGCTTGTGTCTTAATAAGAATTGTTTCAATGATAACTAGAAGAGCAAGGGTCATGGTTGCACACAAGAACTAGCAGCTGAAAATTGTAAAAGTACTGCTCTTGAGAGAAAAATATATGGTTGAGCGATGTGGTCGCATGGTCTCTACAACAAAGAATCGACAAAAATGTTAATTTCCCAGAAACTCCCATAAAAATTAAAAGAAGCCAGCGTCATTTCAATGTGGAAAGGAAAAATAATAGATTCTGTAGCGGCGTTCAGATCTATTTGTTGCTGTAACATAGTTGACGATCTGTATAAATGTATAATCAAAGAGAGGTGGAAACAGAGTTTGCTAATTTGACCTTGGAAAAGTAGATTGATTCTGCACGTAATAAAAGCAGTGGTGGACAGAGTCTATCTCGTCAGCCTATCACATAAGGATAGATGTGATAAAAAGAAGAACATGTCCATTATACTTTGAGAATATTGCTGATAAATACGAAAGGAAGGAACGAAAAAATATCCTAAACAGTAAGCTAAGACTGTAAATACAATTAGTGGAAGACGTAACATATCCAGCTGATGTAATCGTTATCATGGAAAATGAAGACTAGAGATATCTTATGTTCAAAGAAAACCATTCAGTCGTGGTATTGGTTACCTGGACTTAAGACTTCGAAGCAGGCGTTAAAAATTACTTAGGGAATTTAGGCAAGACAATTGTACCTAAACTAAAATTGAAATACCGGAGGATATAATCTTTTCTATTTTGTGCCCGATGTTTGCTTCTGTGTTACCAAGTTACCAAGTAAAATCAAATGGAAATCGTGATGAAGATATTGATGTACATAAATTACTTCTGTTTCTATACTGTATGGCTTTTGTTAAATTAATATGTACCAATGTTACGATAAAATTTCTATTGCAAATGGAATATATTTGCAGTGCTTGTACAAAAGGGCAAAATATTTTACGAAACCATGTCCTACTTTTCCAAGTTGGTAGCAGTTTCTGCGGAAATAATGAAAATGTTCAACACCACTACATTCAATGATCTTGTATAAAAAGAAACTAGTTCTAAGAGTACGTTATACCGACTTTTTTAAATTGAAATCCGCGAAAATGCTTTTGCAATGAAATGACATTCTCCTGTAGGTATCTTCTCTTCAATTATTTCGCACAGTTGTAGAAACGATATTGTGTGCAACTAGTGTCCGAAATGCTTCCAGGGCACTTGCACAAATATCATCTCCCGTAGTAGATGCACGACTACTCACAATGTTGTTTGTGCTCCTGAATCAGATATACAATTAAAAGTAAACATTGTGATTAAAAATGGCTGCTTATATATTAGCGTTTATGTTTAGTTAATGGCAGAGTAAATATAAATTGAATAAACAAATAATAAGTCTGTATGAAATTATATATTTACATCTCATTTACTATATTGAGTAATGCCGAGTAAATAGGAAGATATGTTACAATTTTACTTTAGAAATAAATCCGTTTCTAGCTTGTATATTTTCGAATATTATGAGGTAACTAACATTTAAGCTTTCGGTAATTTTATTTCTACCTTCATCAGAAACTACATTCTTACATTAAAGCTTATAATGTAATTTTGTTTATTTTAATACATTTCACATAACATTTAAGTCTTACGTATCTTGCCTCGTTAAAGCTCAGTATATGAGAAAAGGAAGACTCAAACAATTTATAAGACTGTTAGACTTATACAGGTTGAATGACAAGTCCGCGTGCAGCTCCCCCTATGGAAAAAAAAATTGAACTAAATCACAGTTCTCCTGAGCAGCCGTGTTTACTTCATTTGTGTTTGTGCAGAGCCGTGGAAGTTACTGACTGTTGCCTAGAACACATTGTTACAACACGTCTTCAGTACAGAAAGGTCTTAGCAAAGTGGGTGCTCAAATTGCTCTCTAATGAGCAAACGCAGAAAAGAGTGAATGATGCTCAATCGATTTTAGACCAGTATGGTGCCAAATGGGATGATTTATTAGGTAATCTGCTAACTGGCGATGAGACTTGGGTCGAATCACTACAGACCCGAAACTCTGCTTCCGAATGGTAGTTTCCTGGTCAGCCACCATCGGAAGTTGAGCGTACCAAAATGACATTCAAAAAGATCCTGGCCACTGTGTTTTGAAACAAACTAGCTGAAATCGTAAAGCAAATGTTACACTTGAAAAGACCATTTTGTTGGGTTGAACGCTAATCAAGCACCCACCCTATTCGCCCGACTTGGCATCCTCTGATGACTAATTGTTTCAAAATTTGAATAAAGTTCGTGGCTATTTTGCCTCAAAAAGTTCAGCTTGGTTTTTAGACGCTTTGACATGTTCAAGTTAGAATTGTCCAATGAAATTTTAAACAAGGAAAACTATTATTAAATTTTATATCAAAATATTTTCGAGAAAATAAAACCGTTGATCCATGCACACGGACTTGTCATTCAACCTGTATATGTTATATAGGTATAAAATTATATTGCAATTCTCTGATAAGTAGAAGTTTTAAAGTTTAAATATTGGAATAACAGCTGCATATATTAAGACAGATGTATACTTTTTATGTCAACCAATTAGTAATTTCTACACACAATTAAAGATTTAAGAAACAATGAACATAACACATATGTATCTAGATTTTGTGTTACTAATTAATATGACTAAGTAGTTGAACTACATGTACTTCACAACACAACATGAGAATATTTAGATTTATATGTAAAGTTTAGGAAATACGGTTTTCCTCGACAAAACAGCGGTTCATTCCGCTATGCTTGGGTTATGTCTTTCAGGAGATTCCGGAAAATGAATACTAGACCGGTTTGTGTTATTTCAGGACTTACAATTTGCTGTTGTCCGTGACCATGTAACCTCCTAATGACATAAAATATTAACGATGTTTCTCATGTACTTACATTGGCATATCGTCGAGATTATGAGATATTCGAGATTTGTCGTAATCTTTTTATATGCTACTAAATTTCAGTATTCAAATGCGGTCATCTACGACGACCCATCAAGCTTTGAAGCCATGGTCCGACGTACAACCACTTAATAATTAAATGCGGATTTAGCAACCGGGAGTTTGTATCTAGCAAATAAAGCTTTTCTTGTCATTTCACACAGAATGATTATGAACGGTAATTATACTCCCCGTAAATGTGCTGAAAGTGCAAAAATTGCAAACGAAGTGTTTTGTTTGTAATTGTAGAACGATTAAGATTCAAGCTAACTTAAATTGTCTGTGATGTTAATGCAAATACTTGATAGCAAATTTTTTAACAATTTTTGATCATGTATTACATTTACTGGTAAATATATTAGAGTTAGTAGCATTTATGCATCATTCTTACTTATTTAAAAAAAATCTGTGTTACAAAGAATAAATTACGATGGTAAGCCTTAATATTTACATTTGTGTGCAATGTGCGTGCAAACCTTTGTAAATAGCAGTGTGTACTTTGGACTACATAATATCATTGTTTTTTATTTTATTTTTTTACGCGGGTACGTCGTTACAAATATTACCTAATTTAAATAATAATAAGAGAAACGTAAACGAATGGTGTTTTAATTAATGCAACTATTTAGTACTGTCATACCTTTGCGGAATATACAATGAAAGAAGCTTTTGCTTCTATTCGTTTTTGTTTTAACATGTGAAAGTTACACAAAAGATATAAAAACAAATTTGTTTGCATAGTATAATATAAAGCACGTGACTTTTATATTTTTATTATTATATTTTCAAGGACAATAAGAATTTATTATGACCAACATTTTTCTGATCCTATATTAAATAACTCTTGTCTGCTGAGAGATATACAGCTTTTTAAGATCCTTTTCCATTATAAAAGCGTACGTCCTTTTTCGATTCAAAGGGAAATGCGTTTTGTATTCTTCGCATTGTAAACTAGGAAAGTGGAAAATGCAATAAAGATCATTGAATGGTTCGATATATTGAAACGGTAAATACGAGAATCGCTTTGTTGAGTCTAACATGTACGTATTAAAATACACTTCCAATTCATAAAAATAGCTATTCTAACTTTATAAAATATTTTCTCTTAGAATTCTTTAACAATATTTTAAAGGGACCGTATCACATACATTAATAAAGTACTTCCGTCTGTTACTGATTTACATTCATTTGTAAGCATCTCACACACAATAGATCCTCTCTTAGTCTCTTACATACCAATTTCCTCCGATACGTTTCTTGTGGAGGCTGTACGTGGTTGTGTGGTTATAATGCATCTAATCTAGATTAATTGTCTTGTAATGCCAATTGTAATAAATTAATCGATAAGCCGTCACAGTTCGCCTCTACTTCACTTGACCGTAACCCTCTTTGATACAACTTCCTCTTGATACAGAAATGGTAGAGTAGAAGCAAAAACTTATTTTGTATTATGATAAATTGCAATAATCGACCTTTATTTTTTTTTTTGAATAACTGTTAAAAGTATAATCAGAAACCAAATTTTTCCATCACGTCTAGTTTTATACCCCGCTAGTAGATAAATAATAATTGTATTTACAAATTCTATTAAATAAACGAACCAAATACTAGAATGTTTAATTAAAAAAAAACTGCTGACATATCAGTGTGTTGCATGAGTATAGTTATTTTTTTGATTTCCTATAAAATGTTTACAAACATCTTTAAAGGAAGTCCATGCAGCTCGCTCTAAATCATTCATGGTAAGTTCAACATTTTCATCTCTGAAAAGCTCCCTAATTTGTGGACCAACAAATATTCCTTCGGAAACTTTTGCGTTAGACAGCTTTGGAAACTTATCCTCTAAGTATTTAAAACAGTTGCCTTCTTTTGCTGGTGCTTTTACAAATCGTTTAATCAATCCTAATTTAATTAGTAGAATTTAGTAAATAATAATCTATACATTTTCTTTGTTTATAATACCGACTGCATGAATCTGCCAGGAATATATTGTGTTCTTAAAGACATTATTAGAAAAGGTGTAAAATTTTTATATCATCGTATAAATAGCTGAGGCATGTATCAAAAACTATATGTAGAAATCTGTGACATCATTCTGTTACTAAGAAAATTATGTTATGAATATAATTATGAATTGTTTTGTGAAAGAAGCGATTTGAAAAATATTTTGTGATCGATCTTTCTGAAAACAGTCTATATGCTACCGATTGTCTCCCACTCTAACGTCGCCGCTTGAAACTAACACGAAAATTATTACGTAGTACATACATACATTATGGCAAAACAGTTTCAGTATATTTTTCTATTTCGCGGCTTAAAGCATCCTGTTGAACTTACGCTTAAGTGAGTATGAGCTTGCGTATTTTTTTTTTTTTTTTTTAATGTGTAGTGGGTGCTTAGTTGCAGTGACTCCGTAAGCTGTATTACTTGTCTGGCTATCACTGCAACTCTTGCGGTGTAGTTTAGTGTGTGTAAGTTGTGTTTAAATGGCTTTGTGACAGCATCATATCGCCTTTTATGATGCCGCGCTGTTAATCACTTTGCTCCCAACAGCGAATGGCAAGTCGATCCGGGATTAAACTCTCTGAAAAAATGTCACCGTCCCTCCAGAGAATTGAACCCCGGCACCTATCGTCCTCTCACGACAATAGTCAGCCGCCTAACCACTGCGGCCATCGACCCGTAATTAATTAGTGGAATAGGATTGCAATAGAAAAATTATTTAATGACCTTTTGATTTAGAATGACTATAGTCAATAGTATTTAGAGGTACTCGTATAAATAAATGGAATTGCATTAACCTAAAGCACAAAAGCTAATGAGTGTTTGATTTGGCTTATCTATTAAAGTTTCTTTTTTGTTTTATCTGTCTACTGTATATTGTTTGTTAACGCCCTATACGTATGTCAATAGTAGATGTAGGAAACGTAGTTAAGTGAAGAGAGAGACATTCCACACCATGTGTGTCTTGCTCTGCCTGCTGTTGCAAATGTATAGCGATGAAGGCGAGGACAGAGATATATTAACATCTTTACTTACATATATCACCATCACTTACTCTGTTGTAAAAATTTATGTCTCAACTGTTCTTTTGTCATTGGTGTAAACTGGGGATGATATCTTTTAAAACTTAAATATTTATGGACATCTTTATCTCGGAAAAATATATTTGTATAATAGATCTGTATCTAGAATTAAAAATTCCTAGAACAATGGGACTTCTACCTTTCGTTCAAAAAATTTATTAATATTACAACTGATACATTTAAATTCTGATACTAAAATATAATGATATTGTTAATTAATACGAAATTCATTTTTCCAAGTTCAACAACAGATGAATTATATTGTTCATGAGTGGGAAATGACCATTTGTCGGTAGAAATGAAATTGCTATTTCCATTACGGACAAAATTACATTCATGGGATATAATCATGTGAAAATAATTTTTATGTATCCTCAAAAAAATCATGTATATCAATCTATCTATTCATTTACTCATACAATGGTCTAAGTTATCCAACTATGTATCGTAATGAAAATTCTCAAATAACCAAAACATCAAATTTATTGTTATTCCTTCTTGCATATATTTTACGTTAAAAACATCTACTGTGACAAGAGCTTACACATATATATGTATGTATGATTCAGTTAGTGGTGTATATATAATTTTGAATAAATACTGGAAAGGTTGGGTCTTATAATAATAATTAAGTTTGGCTGTTGCATACGACAAGAAAATCTATTCATTGAAAATATTTTCAAGATTCTTATTTCAGTTAGTGCTGTGCTTGTTAGTTCTACTTATATGAAGGGAAAGAATTATAATGAAATAAAAACGACGTGACAAGCTTTTGTAATCTAAAATTTAATTTGCTAAATTATGGTGGAGCCGCCAGTCACGTTTAATTTTGCGGAGTTTTTGAACACATACAGTAGCACAAATTTAGCCTTAAATTACTACAAACACATTTCAGGACATTACGAATTGAATGTAAGCAGGAACGTAATAGCACGATTGAAATTAACGATCGTTTTGATTTAATCGGTGTACTTTCCCTAGTATAAACTAGAGGTTCACAAACAATGTGCCTCTGTAAATCTAAACGAGAGATGGAGAGAGGGAGACAAGCCTTACAATGTAATATGCACCCGCCCTATATTGAAATGCAGTATTATCTTGAGGCGAGTCGCAGAGAAGTCTTGGAAATATATGCACGAATAGAGTCGTAAAATTTTAATGATTGTATGGCGCGCTTTAGCGCAAATACTACCTAGTAATATATTAAGCTCCGTAATAAACATTGCACATGTGGATAAGTAGTAATACCTCTACTGCTCAGATATGAGGTCCATTGAATCCGACATATAAAGAAATCAGGATAACCGGTTTCTATGGCCAGAATTAATAGTTGAAAAACTATTTTCGGAATTGGGCCGTATCAGGTAGAAAGAAGCAGAAACATTGTAGTCGATAAAACAAGACACTATATGTGCACTGTTTATGAATGAGAATTTTAAGACTGCTTTCAATAATAAGTGATAGTTTTGTAATCATTTTTTCGAAGTAAAAATTACACATGAAGTTATATTTCTCAAAATTGTCAGGATTGACAGTTTTATCATTGATTTTTGTGCTGGTTTATAGTTAAAGTCTTGCATGCCTTCATGTTATGATGCAGAATGTTGAGTTAGTAGTATCTTTTGAGAGTAAAATCGCTCAACTTCGGGTCTCTGACTCTTTAAAAATTTGGGAATTTTTATCGAAATTTAGAGGTGCCAATCGCCGGTGCTTCATCATGGGTATGTTTATTGTACCATACACTAAGTCGAGGAAAAGCTAAGCTGTGAAATAAAAGAAATCCACTGTCTTTGCCTTTCATTCAAGTTAATACTACATGTTGCCTATTAAAATGAGTAAAGCATATATTGTCTATTAAAATGAGTAAAGCATATATTCTCTATTAGAATGAGTAAAGCATATATTGCCTATTAAAATGAGTAAAGCATTTACCTTACAGTTGGTATACAGAACGCTGTCGATCTTTAACTCAATGTCTGAATTTGCCGAAGGATTTAATGAAAGTATTAGACACAAGAAACGTAAAGGAGGATTTCATTGGAACATGCCAAAGTTGCCTCAAGAATTTTCGTTGAAAAGTGTAATAAGTGCGTGAAAGACATTCTGTGTGCGATTGTGTCTAACAATGAAAAAAAGAAAATGATATTATCAGAATATAAAACGGAAACTTTTGTAAAAAGACGTCAATAACGTCAAAGTTGCCCATATAAGTTATTACGCAGAACAATATAGTTGGAAATAAGTTTAATGAAGTCAATAGAGTATAAAATATTACATGTTGTCTTCATAGTGAAGCCTTTCATCAATGTTACTACTACTACTCTTGGGAGAATACCTTACTTAGGTATTGTTGAACCACTATATAACCACTATAGATTTGTAAGCATCGTTGTCTTAATAAACGATAAAATTTCTCGTTCGAGAGCTGCTATGGGATTTCTAGATAGTAGAATAATCATATAAGAGGTATGAATCATTATAAATGTACTGAAATTTATCTAAAATAATTGAGGCATTACCCAGAATCATACCGGTACGGTTGGCAGCTAGAAGACATTGAATCTTCAAATTTTGGCTCAGTTTAGATACACTGAAGCTGACAAACATCGATACAACTAAAGAATTAACTCGTCTTGGGCATTCATCTTTATCCTAAAATTCTTCTATTGGAGCAATAAGTATTAAAAATTTGAGTTTCACAATTGCCTGCGACCTAGTTTAATATATTCAAGGATTTAAAAGCGATTGTTATAACCACGTTACGTCGTTCATCCTGTGTCGAGTGATGGAATGGTGTTAAAGAGAATACATAATAGTTGTATTATCGCCTTAGTAAATAGCTAACAGGTTTTCCTCTGCTTGACAAAGTACGTTTGTCGCAAGAGCTCCTTAAAAGCCTTTGTACATGTATTGTCTAAGGCATGCCTTTAATCTCTCCTTTGATACGTATGTACTAGGGTAATTTTTGTTTTTATTATCCGTGGAGAAATACAAGATCTATTATGCTAAAACTGATTTACTAGAGGAAACCTATTTCAACTAACTATAGCATATTTAACTTTAAAGTTTTGGGAACAAAATAAAATTTGGTTGCAAATTACAGTGCACATACAAAGAATGATGCATTCAGGTTGCATAGTTTCTTCAGTTTTGATAGAGCATATAATGCACGTAATATACTGGTAGGTACTAAACGACCACATATAAGCGAGTACATTTTGTAAATTAAAATTTAATCTTAATCTTTGTGACTGGTACTGATAGAAACCTTTAAGGGGTCCTTAATGGAAGAAAAATAGTTACTATATACTTATATCTCCACAATTTTACAGCCGTCTCTCTAAAGTACCCGATGAAATAACATTAATTTGAAGCTGTATTTCTGGAAACACAAAACGAAAACAAAGGCCTCTGTTAATCAGAAAACTCTACAGTTTTCTTCTTTTACTTTTTATATCGATTAAATGACATTCCTAGGATCCACTAACGGCTGGAACGTCAATTTATTGTTTTCAGTTCATATCCTACCGAGCTTTTTTTCCAATTGAATCGTGTGTTCTCACCATTCTATATTAACGTGCTACACTTCTATTCTTTTGTTTTTTTTACAATCGATTTTCTGATATTTTGTTTACTTTTTCAGACGTTTTGGCCTTATACAACAAATGAAATGATATGTTGGGACTGTTGAGCGCAATCATTACGAAAATTTGACATATCGTGTATTGCAATTAAAACATTTTATTTTTGCGTATGTGGTGTAATACTGATTGCATTGTTTACTGTTTATTAACAGTTATACTATACAGGCGGCGGGTTTCGGTTAAAAGAACCAATGTCGGGTGTTTAGAAAAAAATGCCAAACTCTTTGTCCAGAAAATATAATATTTTTTTAGTTGTATTGCACAGTATGTTTAAAATCAGGTGCAGCATGTATTTATTTCCCCTCACCCTTCCCCTTATTTTGAAAAATCGACTATCTATGGAAGTTGGCATAAACAAATAAATACAAATGAAACTTCAATTAGTTGTGATTAATAACATTTTTATTGCACTAACAGTATAGCTAACGTCTTGTGGGGGTGGGAGAAAATTGCACACAGCAATAGGTGACTGGCATTTATATTACAAATACCATTGTTAATTTGAGCTAAAGCTGTCACAGGGCGTGGTTATCTAAAGTTTCTGCCATTGAATACATAGAAATGCCGCAATTTGTAGCCGTATGTAATCCCCCAATACTTACCAGAAATAAAAATCTTTAAAAAAATTATTGTTCGTACCAAAGGCAACGTGTTTTAGTTGATATTATTCTCTGGTGTTATCTCACAGTAATTATTGAGTTAATCGTTTTAGATTATTATAACACAATTACTTCTACTACAAAATCAGAATTAATAGATTTTGCAAACGAACTCTCAAGCTATGACATTTAGTTATAGAGGAGTATATTTCTGGCCTAAACTTACTATGCAACGGAACTAAAAGAAATATTAGTTGCTATTTGAAAATTATAACATATTATCATAGTTAATTATGATAACCTATAGCTCTCAATTTTTTTTCACAAAAATTTAAATAATTCGAAAAGGATTAGTTTTAGAGACAAGGTTGTATGAAGTAGGACTAGATTTGTGTAATAATTATAATAAATACAATAGATAATAAAGAAGAAGTAGAAATATAATATTATTTTGAACTGAAAGCAAATCGTAATGTTTATTAGTTTTCCTATATTATTTGAACCAAATCTCCCTATGCCTAAATTGTATAGGCCTAATTTTGAGAATCAGATTGCTTAATTTATTATATCATATTTATATCTTCCGACCTAAGAAGCTACAAACAGATTTCTGTATCTAGATAAATTAATAACAAGTTTCTGTACTCATTTCTAAACTGCGTAGTACATACGGTTTTTGCAGAAATACAAAAACAATAGAGAACTGCTTTCCTTAATATCCATACTATCCTGGAGATTAATTATATACTTACTAATTTACTCCTGTGCCAATGGTACAAAAATTATGCAAATTATTAATTTACTAATGTTACTTCTCGAAACTGCCATGATTTATTCATTTCAGTAATAATCTGTGAGCTTATATATTCGATAGCAGATTCTGTAAAATTCATCCCAGTTTAGATGTGATTAGAGAAGATCTAGTCAGAAGTAAACTCCACAATTAATCATTTTTCATCAGCTTTTGTAGCTACAATATGATATTTAATGTAAGATATGTGTATTTGAAATGCGTATACGATAAACACATTAAAATAATGATATCATATGCAATGCTATAATGTTATACTGATTCATTGTAGTCATATGATAATAACATTGAGCATTTCTATTGTGTCATGAACATACGAAATGTTTTAGAAAATTAGTGAGATTGATTTTTTATTAAAACATTTTTTTTAAATACGAATGTTAGCTATACACCGGCGGAGTCGTTGTTCTCAATCTTGGTAGTAACATGTCCAGGTCCCAAAATGAGGTCCTTTTAAGACCTTTTAGTTTTAAGAAAAGAAAAAGTCTCAAGATCTGAAATTAGGTAGATAGAGGGCTGAGGAACGATAGGTGTGCTTTTTGATGTCAAAAACTTCGTGATGGAGACGGCCGTGTTACATAGGGCGTTCTCAGAACGGAGCATTAACTTGTCTGCAATGGTCGCTCTCACAAGAATCTTCTCTTGAGTCTTTTAAGAACACGCTTGAAAAAATTTGGTTGAATGACAGGGTTGTATTCAAAAGTGTATGCATCACCTGTAATCACACGAGTAAAGAAATCGGAATCTTTGGCAGTTCTTTCAAGAATATCAAGGTCCACGTTTTTTCCAATGTCCTTGTGTTCAATTGTGAAGTTTTTGGACCATCACTTTGGCACAGACTTTTCGGATGTGCAAATCTTTAGTTCAAATTAGATGAGTGGTGAAACTGTACAATTATAATTGGTCACTCATGATCCTTGTTAAACGACGATCTGACTTTATAAGAGCCTTCAAATGTTTTCATTGGTTTTTGAAGTTAAAGAGTGAGCAAGAGTGAGTTCCCTGAGCAACACTGATCTGTCGCTAGTTCTTACCTATAGAGAAATGATTTGTGTCAACGAAATACTTGTGCTTTTGATAAGCAATGCTTCTCATAGGACTTCTTCATTTTTTCAAAAGTCACGCGACCTCACATTCTCCAAGTTTGACACAAAAACTTTATGGCATTATGTTGCTTCAGCTTCCATTGTTCCATTTTGTGTGAGACACAACAAAAACATAACTTCACTGTAGCGTTCTCCAAAATCACCTGGTGACAGTAGAAAACATGGACTAAGCGTTTGTAGCCCACTAACAAACATGTCTATATAGTAAGGGAGAACAACTACGGCATTGCCAGATTGCTTACAATGGTGTCAGTGTCATTATATATGTAACATACCTCGTACATACTAATCACAAATAACGTAGCTATTTATTGTAAGTTTTCTACGTTCAAAGGAGAAATTCTACAAGATTAATACGTACAAGAAACAATTCAGCTGTTTACAATTGGAATGATAAGGTGTTTCTCTGCAAAAGGTATATTTGATAATACTAATGTACTAAAAAATCTAACAGAAATAAATCAGTAATAGAATTAGGATACATAAAATATATTTATCCTGTCTGTTACATCTGAAACATTTTCGTAATTTTCCCTAAAATATAGCATCTCGTTTTGTGCTACAAATGCAGCATAGCTGTTATAATGAAATGTTTTGTTTTCGATAATGAGATCTTACAGACGAATGTACTTTAGCAGTTGCTTCGTACGATAAGAAATGGCATACGGTTTGACAGGAACTACCTTCCTGTGTTAACAATCTAATAGATTGCACCAATCTATTTGAATGTTTACAAATTCAATGAAACATTTATTTCACCCAACAATAACATATTACGCAATTTCTCCCGTAAATTTCGTCATCTTTGAAAGAAAGATACAGTAACCAGCCTAGAGTAATTTCAGCAAATCTAAATATTTGAAATGTGTACTTTGATGTATCTATGACACACATTTTGGCGCTTTACTTTGATGTATGTACCTATGACACATTTTGATACTTGCAGTCTTTTTAAAATACAAAGTTCGTACTGAGTTCATTCACACACCACTCCTTGTGCTACTGTATTATTTCTAGAGTATCGTTACATTTTGGATATAACATTTGGAGCGTCTAGATTTTTTATTCGCTTGCAGTTAGAAACTACACACTCGAAAACCCATTTAAAATAAATTAAAGCGTCTGCAAAACGTAGACGTCGTGCTGCATCGAACTAATTTATCGTCTTCCACTTACTATGAGATAAAATAGCGACTGACCGCAAAGAAAGCTTGGGCGAACGATACTGTATATATAGTGTTTTACTTCTCAGTTCTCTCAACCGATACAGCGGCGAATCGATGCTTGTTTCGTTTTGTTTTAATTTCATTGAGTGTTCTTAAAAGGTGGAATTCTCTGATATTACGGGTAATTTAAAATATTCGAACTCGAGTGAAACAAAATAGCCGCAATTTAGTAAGCGGGAGAGATTTTTTCCAGTTTATTAATTTTTTTCTCTATTTCGTTTTGTTTCTTATAAATTTTTCCACTTCGCTAACTATTTCTAGAAGTATGTAGTTATGCTATGTGAATTATAAAATGAGAATATTTGCATTCAAAGAAGAGACTACTCGGAAGTTTCGAAGTTTTCAAATATATTCTGAGAATTTTTCATTGGTAGCTGCGGCAGTTGTCCGAATAAATAGGAAGTTACCACGAAAGTTCAACTAAATCACGTACTCTTCAAGTACTTTGAAGTTTAGCTTCGCAAAAGTTTTTTCATCTAAAATGATAAGTTTAAAAATAATCTTTATACAGTATCATCTTCTCATTTTGTGTTGCAAATAAATCAAATAAGTATTAGAATGTTCTTATTTTAATATTCTAATGTTTTTTAAATAAAGGAATCACATTATACTGAATCTACATTTACAATACTTAGTTATTTGTTCTAAAATTGTAAATTTGAATGCGACTAGAATTAGTATATTAATGATGTACATATGTATGTATACATGTATACAAGGTACCTGTAAAAGGTCTTTACACACGCCTATCACATATTCCTCAGACTAAAATAAGCCGATTTAAGTAAACTTATCTTAGTCCAAAGTCGCTTAATTTGGGCGCTATGCGGCCTTGAAGTTAAAATTTTGAAATCGTTTTTTTTTATTCAAAACGGCTTAAGTATGCGATTTCAATAAGATTTGGCATGGTCAGTTAGGATTATTGGACGAATGCTTTGAGAAAATTTGAAGACCATACTATTACCGGGAGTAAATGAAACACGCATAACCATTATGAAAATTAACATAATTTTTTTGCTGTCTGTAATAGAGACACAAAATAATTTTTATTCGATAGAGTATTAAAAAACGATCAAATTATGTCTCTCGTAACATTTTTCTATTTTTATTCGTTTTCGGGAAAAATGAAGAAAAGAGCTTATGGTAGTGCGTTCGCCAGTATTTTTCATCAGCAGTTACAATGGCTGACATGCTTGCCGGATTTCTTTGGGACATTTTTACAATGTCTTGGCAATGCTCACTCTCCAATCTTTTTGGTCGTCTATCAAAGTGTGTGGCACGGAGCGCGCACAGACTTTCTATTTGCCCAAATCTTCGATCAAAATTCAATAGACTGTGCTTTCCGGTATTCTGGTTTCTTCTTCGATGAGTCTCGTAGACACACAGCTGTCGCTTCGAAGAACTTCTTTGACTTTCTCGATATTTTCTTCATTGCGAGTGGTTTTTGACATCAGTGGTCGACTTTTAGACTTACACTACCACTACTAACTGCTTCGAATATTCTCAATTTTCGCAAGAATGGAGCAAGTCTCCAAATATAACGATGTAGAATATGTAAAGGGAATGAAACCACGGAATACTGTTAGAGAAGAAGAACTGATTTATTTAAGATCTATCTTATCTTCAATAAATAAAAAATAAGATGCCATGCACTAGACATGGCACTAGACAGTAGGATGAATGCCACAATAAGAAAGACAGCCAAAACAAATTTTTCTGGAAGGGATTGGTAGAAAGAACAAGACAGATGGACCAAGAAGTAGCCGTTGGTTATTTAAGCTATTTATCGTAATTCATCATAATTCTAGATATTCCTGTATGCATTCTTATTTCAATATTAGGCTTAGTTCAACTTTACGGCTATGATAAAAAAGTTGTATTTACGAGAATAAAAATTCTATCAGTTATTGGATTGGGATTAATTTGTAATGTTGAATCAGTCAAAGCGCCATACATTTATCTAAATTTCTTAACTTCATTTTCTGACACGCAGTGTATCTAAAATTCTACAAACGTTTTGACTAGTTAATCTGTACTTCCTGTTTCAGTATGTACACCATTGGCAGCTTCATCACTTTGTCTTGCTCTGATTGTGAGATATATAAATAGTCCGTTTTATTATACTATTAATATAACGAAACAACGTAATTTCCAATTGTTATGTATAGATATCTTTACTTGATAACTTTATTGATATATTTTTAAGGAGAACCCGCATGGGAGTAAGGAAAATCTAAATTTGAATTTCTAATATTTGCTGACGCATAAAACATTTTTTTGTGGTATTTCTTTGTTCATTTGCATATTTTCAATTTGAAATTTTAAT
Organism: Holotrichia oblita; assembly: GCA_023690525.1. Lineage (NCBI taxonomy): Eukaryota > Metazoa > Arthropoda > Insecta > Coleoptera > Scarabaeidae > Holotrichia > Holotrichia oblita. The sequence goes on from CM043019.1 coordinate 111,520,319, forward strand.
AACGTTACGAATGTCAAAAAAATGGTGGAAATATGTAATATGGAAAAACACCGACGCTCCCATTTTTAAAGAAGTGAAATTTTCTTTACCTTAAGATACTCACGTTTTAGGGCAATCTCAATATAAGTTCTACGATGTCAAAATTTTGCACATAAATTCTCACTAGGCGAAGTTGGGAATGCAAGTGATAAAATTCCAAGTACATTTTTACTTTCTTTTGTATGCAGCCAACGTGTTAGTTCTGTCAGGATAAAATTTATTAGGTCGTATATCAGAACAAATGTTTCCGTGGGTATTTCAACAATAAGATTATATTTTATATGGTTTGAACATACTGGATGTCGTTACATTGAGGGGTGCTTTTTAAGTGGCTATTAATTAAAATAAATGGAATTTCACTACGCTAGCGATAACGCGCGAAAGGACAACTTAATTTCCATCTTAAAATTTTATTCTGTGAGGATGCGTGGTTAGAGCTGATAAGATTAAATATCAGTAATAATGCAGTAAGCTAGGAATTATATTTCTCTCGCAAATAAAGGATGTGTAACAATTTAACAACACATTTCTGAATGCTATATTGAGTACTTGCAAATACTAGACTAAAATTATTCCGCTGAGATTAAGGAGCGTAGGAATTTCCACTTGAGCTAATGCTAAACTGGCACAAGTGATATCAGCGCTTAAAGCGTATCTGTCATTTTCTAATACTACAGCGTAGACATCGACTTGAAATTTTGGAAATTCATGTCGATAAACTGCATGTCCCAAAGCTTGCTTCATAAGTATTCATACTTCATACCATTCTGTTTTTCTTCGGCATTTTGTTAATGCATACGTCTGTTGGGAAAACTAAATGTGGCAAATTTAATTTAAAATATAATTATCCATTGAAGCTATATTCGCTCTTGTTAGGAATCTCTCTCGGATTAAATACGGAGACAATAACTTTGGACCTGTTAATTTCTAGATAGCAAAAATAGTTTGAATCAAGCTGGAATAAAAGTGATCATGACAACGGTGACAGCTTACTTCCAGCTTGTCGCCGAAAGTTGCAAGCTTGTATCCAACTTGAATTAAGCATCGTACTTTACACGTGACAACCCTAAAGTATACTTGCTTTGCAAGCTCAGGGTAAACTTGCAGAATGGTTGAATTAAGTTTGTTTTTCCAGCTTTTACTATGCTAGTAAGTATTTATCATGCTTCATTCCAACTTTCTTATTTGTTTGTCTAAACTTTAAGCTTATATTATGCTTGACTCATCTTTGCTGCGTAAGCGATTGCAGTATGCTAGAATTCAAGCGTAGAGTAAGCTTGATTTAAACTTACCACATTAAGCTGGATAAACAAGTGAAAATCGAATCAAAATGCAGCTTGCTGTAAGCTAATGTGCTATCTGGGTTACTATGTATACAAATTCTTTTGCTTGACTAACTGTATCAGTTTATATCAGCTGTAAGCTGTTGTGATTTGCCCGCTCTCAGAGCTCTCCATCCAGTCGAAGAGCTTTAATAAACTTCAATAGCTGTAATGGTTTCAGACAAGGTCTTTCTTCATCTGTGACGTCTTTGCTGAGATAATTGGTTCGGGTTTACGCAATGGAAATGCATCCTCCGTCCCGTAGAACCTGCAGTCGCTATTCTGTTTCAGACCTATCCTTATCATGTGTTTCTTAAGGTGACAATGCTCTGTCAGAAAATCTCTGAGGATGCATAGTCCGTTTCTACTTAATTTTAGAAAGGTGTTTGCTCTTTCTTGTTGTCGTTTTCAAGGAATATCTTGGAGTTTCTCAAACCAGGAAGATTCTCCCATAGTGATACTCTGAGCCTCTTCTCTCTATCTTTGAGTTCTTTCTTGTAGGTGCTCATTCCTATACCGCAAAACGGTTCCGGTCCCATAAACAAAGTTGTGGCGATCTTTCTTCCTAAGATGTTAGCTTCTTCGTTGCCGGTGATTCTAGTATGTCCTGCTGTCAAAATTTTCAGAAAATGACACATAGGGCAATCTGTCTTCTGTATTTATTTATCTTCTTTATTTGTTTTATTGCTAACAAATTCTAAATTGGACCATTTTTGAGAGTGTTTTGCCTGCAATCTAGGGGGTCAGACAATTGCACTGGGCTTTTTAGTATATTTTGCAGGAAACACAGCATTTAAATATGCTTGTACCTTGCGCGTGGAGGGCTGGAACAATGTTATTGGCAATAATTATTTATTTGTTTGAATAATGTTGGTCACAACAATGCCATGCACATTACTCGTTTGTGGATATTAGGCATTCCATCAGCGAGAGGGAATTGCGAGTTACCCAGTATCTACAATTATAGAACATTTTAATGGTGTCATCAGGGAACACAGTTTTTCTAGGAAATCTAGGCTAATTATTTAATTTTTTTAATAATATTTTCGCAAGGACAACATTTATTACATATCAAAACATTTAGAAGTTTGTTGTTGCCAATTGTTTTCAGTTAAGCGATATTTCGGCAAAGACCTTATTCAAGTCCTAAAGTTGAAAGCCTTGTGGGTATCGATCTTGTGTTCTCGTAAAATCCCTTTTTTATAGCTATATTAATCAAATTTGGAAGCGAATAAATCCAAAATATAATTGACGGTATGCTGTCTTCAAGCCCCTTAAATTTGCTCTTTACTGCTATCGTAAATTAGTATTTATTGATAGTTAAATATTTCTTCCGTTTTGAAACTTCTTTTATACATAGTTTTTCCACCTGTCGTTCTTTACATATCGGGCTTACAAAAATAACTGTTTATATTTTATACGTATACGTTAATCCATTATTTAAACCTTTGTGTCCGTGGTCTGATTTTTTTCTGTGTGCATAATTAATCAAACTAAGTGGGTGTAAAAAATGTGTCTGTATATTCCCTATTACTTCCTTATATTTTTGAGTCGAATGAAATTTTTGAAGAATTTTATTGTAATTTTTAATGATGGTGTATTTTTATTCTTATGGTTGTATGACCAATGATGAGGAGCATCATTTAATTCATTGTGATGTACAACATATGTACCTACGTAACATTCGTAGTTAATGCGGCGATTTAACTAAGTAGCTCGGATATACGCACTATTAAAAATAATTTTTTTGGATTTTGTAGCTACAACGCTTTAAAACAATCAATGATAATTTTATTTGTACGAAACGAGATTTCGAAAAAGAAATTTGAATTGAATGAGAGTAGGTTTTTTGATGCATTGCGAAATTGACGAGAGCAATAATAGTAAGCAAAATATAATCGTGTTTAATTTAAATGATACAGAAAATCAGAATTCTGGTGAAAGAGCATTATTCGGTAATTGCTCGAATGGTGTTTCAGGAAACCTTTGTTATTAACCTTTATGATATTACTGTTAATCGTTTCCGGCGTTTTAGTGGTAACGCTTTAGTTTAATAGCCTCGACGACATTTGTGCAAAATGTTTACGCAATTCTGCTAGATTTGCTATTGATTAATTGAGATGGAAAATCGTATTCAACAATTGTTTTTAGCTGCCTCTTCAAAATTTTTCCCAAACTATAAAAGATATTAGCATTTCTTTCCGACGTAATTTGCACAATATTTATTAAAAATAGTTTGCTTGTACGCAGAAGCTGGTGGTGTAAAAGCAATTTAGAGAGCTTGTAACCGTGAAATAATAATAAACATTCAAATATATTTTATTAGCTTTCGAATGATACGCATATTGATCGTAAATGACCGAAGAAAATGTAACCCTTCAAAAATAAGTTTGAGAAAATAGAAGATTAATTGTTAGTAGATAATATCAGATTTCTTAATTCGTAAATTTTTCCTAGTTTGCGGAGCTCTTCCCTAAGCGAATGAAATATCTACTACTCCTTTTTATGTAACTGACACATTTTCTTTTACCTCATTGCTCTTGTTTTTGTAAGGCAAGTCTTGAAATTAGAGAATACGTAATTTCATGCACCAGCAGTGCATGAAGATGATGTCAATAGAATACTGTACGTTTTTCTTATTATTCGCGTTTTATTTTCTATGGACTGCATGAACGTAGTAGACGTAAACATTACTTTTGTATATTTCTCGTAACATATAGCTATTTGAAAATCATGTATGTTTCCTTTGTCCATTTATTTTCCTTCTAACAAGCCACTTATCCCATCCAAACAAAGACAGCCGCGAGTATATTGTCTCTTGAAAATTGTTTGTTATCGTTGTAAGAAGGATACCTTGTATCCTTTTAATGTACGATACTACTTTCAGCTCGGCGTTTATTTTTTAACTTTTACTCTTTTTACGTATCTTCTTATTTATCTATTAAATGTATAAAATATAACAATAAATAAATATAAAACGTTTTTCGATTTAGTAGGGAATTAAATTTAGTAATTAGTTTATTCTTTGTAAATAGAACTGTTTCGATTTCAAAAAATACACAACTCATGGAAGCGTGTTATACTTAGAAAAATAGATCATCATCATTAAGAAAGTGGTAAATTGAAACAAGCCCGAATATACAATTAGCGAAACCATTAGTAAAAATTTATGGTCTGGGGATGGTTAATAATTTAATTGAGTCTTAAAAAAGCGAGTAAATGGATTTCACTTGTCTGGTTGAGAGGAGAAAGTGATTTCAACATAGAGATAAACAGAATACATTTTACAAGTTAATGGTTAAAGCGTTAAGTAAAATGCTTTAACTTTAATAATGCGTTAAATAAAACTGTTTCCGAGCTTTTTAATACAGTTAAGAATGGTAGGTTACCTATCTGGAAATAAAGTTTTAGCTATGCAGACGTTGACTTATTACTGAAGCGTATTCTTTGCGTTTGAACCTAGTAACGCACAATCTTATCGGAAAGATTGCTGTGACAATTCAGAATTTACTAATGTACTGAGTGAGCTTTTTACCATTCAGATGAAGATCCAAATATCAGCGACAGTCAGTATGTTAGTGGCTTTGACGCTAAAAGGCAAGCCTTACTTATGGTGCGGATTGCGTTACTTAAAAGTAGCTATATTATTTTGAATAACAGTTGAATATTAGAAGCTTCTTCAGCTTTTTTAATTGTAGGTCCAATTAGTTGTGTTAAAAGCCATCTATGTGCTCGTCCTCCACATTATTACAAACTGCTCGAAAAAGCGCCACATTAATAAACTAGTGTTTTGAACTTCTTTACTCGATCTTTTGGTGCAGAAGTTGAACACTAAACACTTCAATCCACAAAACACCAAAAAACGTTTTACCAAAAACCGACGCGTTTCAACAGAAAAGCTGTCACTATCAAAGCAATAACAGTTTTATTATCGCCTTGATAATGTCAGCCTTGCTGTCGAAACACGTCGCTTTTGTGGGTTGAAGTGTTTAGTGTTCAACTAGTATTGTGTTAATTACCTACTTCTTCCATAAGAGATGATAAATATTATGTAATGCATTTGGATGAGTAATGAGTTTTGTGGTACGGGTTTTTCAAAGGGAACTTTCTTCTTCTAGCACAAAATTTCAGTAGATAGTTTTGAGATGCTCTAAAAGCTCTCTTAACATTAATTGACCTATGAACGCCTATTATTGACCTATGAGAATTCAACCTCTGTAGATAATAATAGATAATAAAATGTGTTGTTACAGCCAAAGACATCGCGGAAAGTTAGAGCAACACTTTATAATATTACGAGCGACATTATGACTCTTGTATTGGTACAAAAGCCTTGAAGTGATTTTTGACAATTCATGTCATATCATATGTCTCTAAGAATCGTTGTCAAATTTGACAGAAAATAAATCTCTACACATGCAAATCGCAATGACGTTACATATGCAAACATTTTGATGGATATTTTAAACGAAATTTGAGAAAATGAAATTTGAGCTACTGTTAGCAATCTGCGTCTTGGCATTGTTCGTGGTATTATTCTGCTTCTTCGTTATATTGGGCTTTATATGCGAATGTTTCAAGAAAATATTCCAACTGATTAGGAAGATATCTTGTTCTAAACGGAAGGAGTATAAAGAAGATTTGGATGGTGTAAATATTGTAAGCGAATGATCAAATTCAGAGTGCAATAAACTAAATTAGAAGACGTCGAAAAGATTCAATAAATTCAATGTGCCGTATTATAATTCTCATATATTTGTAGAAATACATTCTCCTCAAAACACCTTTTCACCTTTTAATATATAAGAAAGAGGGAAAAAATATCGTAAGTATGCGCAGAATATTTGCTTATTTGTTATTCAAATTATATAACTGAACATATTAAGAAGTTTCCTAAATTTAAATTTAATTTTTACCATACATTTTGCTTTTTAAACAAATGGTAATATTACCCAACAGGAATTGTTACATTTTCTAAATAAAAAAAATAAACAGGGAATAAATTTACGTAAAAATATTTACAGTTATCAATAACCTAACATCCTTCAGGAATAAACGTCGCATATCTTCTTTCGGTAGAAATTGAGAAAATATCTTCTGAAAACGTTACACACGCGTGAATATGTCTCCGGAGATCAGTTTCGTTTTATGTGTACGTGATAAGCTCCATGGCATTGTTCAAGAAGTTGTTTCAAGGTCGTGAAAAGAAAGAAAATTCTAGCCATCGGAGAATTGAGTAACTGCTAATCAAAGTGAGTTTAGTTTTGTTGACTTTAACATCGTTAATTCAGTAACAGAGGCATAGTAAAAGCTTTAAGCGATTGTAGTCTTTCATGAACTTGCTTGCTCTTATGTAATATAAATTATACCTATTTCACGGCGGCGAACAATGTCTTGATTGTTATTTACCATAGTTATAACCTATAAGCCGGCTGTGGCTTTTTGTACAGGATATTAAAAGATCTTTCCTATATTAACATGCATCATTTGTTAGTAGATTTACTACTGTAGTATTAAAATATAGCTTTCTGAGTATTACGTATTAAGTTTCACAAGTTCCTTCTAGTTTGCTTCAATATACAACTTTATTTGTAATGTATGTATGTAGATATACGTAATGTATTATCTAACATGAACTCGACGGTACCATACTAGTTTAGGCTCTAAACTATAGAAGTTCCAACGGCCTCATTGTCCATGCAATGCACTAGTGCTTGTCCTTTTATTAATTAAGGGAAATAAGGAGAACACAAATATTTAGTGTTCGAATTAAAAATTCCAATTCCAATTCACACCTTCTTTACTCGTATTCATAACTGGTGCGCAGGGGCAGCAGTTGTTCACACATGTACAAGTGTTTATCCTACCACTAAGTACATTAGGTGACTATTAGACATACTATCATTTGATATAGCCAATATGTCATTTTTATTTTAAGCCCCCATTATTTTGTAAAGATATCCTTGTGGCCTTTTTGAATACTTTGTTTAAATAATGGTTTAGTGTACCTTTTAAACAAGAATGACTCTTCAGTTAGTTTTTTAAAGTTTAGGATTTTTACACTCAATGAGCATTATCTTTTGATGAATGCAATGATTTCTTTTTTGGTTGAGTTGACACTTTCACTCATGCAGCGTCTAGAAATGATATTGACAGGATTTTGGATTAGGTTACAGACAGTCTTGATACTTGTTAAAATTAGGTCTTCATAACCTTGAATGCTAAAGGTTTCTTCATGCCATATGGGCGTTCTAGCCAATGTCGAGGCGAGTTTTTCCTGCAACGATGTTGAGAACTGACTCGTTGTTAGTGTATTGGCAAGGAATAAATAAGTTAAGAAGGCTGTTTCTGATTTAGATGCGTCGACCCCTCAGAAAATAATTGCGTATGTTATTCGCGACTGCATCAGTACATAATGCGCCCTCCACTTCAAGCCAGCTAATTTCCATCCTAGGATCGGCACTACTTCTGCAGTAGTAATTACGTCGCTATTTTATCTTACTTCTTAATTTTTTTTATGCTAGTAATTGTGGGATGGTAGTTTTTGTTAATTTAAGTGTTCTTTTATATTATTTCTTACTCTTTTGTATCAGCAACAACGAAGAAGTTAACCTACTAGAAGAGAACGCCGCCACAACTTCGTTTGTAGCACCTGAGGAGTTTGCGGTATAGGGATAAGGACCTACAAAAAATAACTCAAGGAGAGAGAGAGAGAGGGGAGCCTAACAGCACCCGTCTGGGAGAATCTCCCTGGTTTGAGACATGTCAAGACATTCCTTGGAAACTATAAGAAGCGTAGAGCAAAGACATTGCTAGAGCTAAGTAGAAGCAGACTAACTATCTTCACAGGATTTCTTACACTGCATTGTTATCTTGGGGAACACCTGACAAGAACAGGTCTGAAACAGAATAGCGACCGCAGGTTCTGCGAGGCGAAGGATGAAAATCCGGAACGCCTGACATCTAACTGCACCGCTATTAGGCAAAGACGTCATAGACGAAGAAAAAATACCTTCTCTGAAACCATCGCAGCTATTGCAGTTTATTAAAGCTATCAGGCTGGATGGAGAGCTTTAAGAGTGGGCAAACGGTTGAAGCTGACAGGTCGTGCAAGAAGGCACAGTATATTAATAGGTTGCAGTACAATATCACCCCCAATTAAATCTAAATCTCAACGTCACAAAGGAACAAAGGTTAATTTTTCCGTTGCATCTATATACATGAACATGTTGTACTATTATGAGATAATATACTAGAAAACTGCGAATAAGGAAAAGAGACAATAGCATTATCAAGAGGATAATATAGCAGGTTTTCGGTTAATAGAGGGCTCAGAGTTAAGCTTCACTCGTTCTAATATATTGTAATGATGCTCGCATGAAAGAAATAACATGTTTCAAAAGGGAGTTTTGGGGTCAACTTATTTGCCGAATACTAAAAATTTTTTTCTTGAAGATTTTATGCGGAGACATAGAAATTACACTACCACCAGTGCGTTAATTACAAGAAATAAATAAAAGTTATACAGATTAACAATTAAAAACAAAAAAATTATTTGTAAAAAAAAACACAATATGTTTTAAAACCAAAACGTAATCTTTTTAAGAGTGAGCAGCAAAATACCAAGATTACTTAATGGTAAATAAAGTTTAAGTTAACGTTTGCAACTATACAAATGCATATTGATTGCTATACCTGAACAGTGTATTATTATTTACATAGACTAAAAATGCGATCGATTCACTTTGAACTCACGTTTACGACAATATTAGAGAGTTATTTTCCTTTAGGGAACCGCTATTCAGATCCACATTGGTTTTTATGTGTTAGCCACGGAACTTTTATTACATTTCTTTGAAAACGATGGGATATCTAACGTATCTTTATGTATAAGACGTTGCATAATGTAGAATGTACAGTCTCTGGCCAAAAAATTATAGCCGTTTAGTACTACACGTAATAACACAAGACTGTTAAACTATACAATGATTCAAAAATCATCTCTTATGGAATTACGATGTGATTATCATTACGATTGCCATAGATCAACTATTTTCGAATAGATGACGCTGTGAAATGTTATCGTCGATACCTGGTATAGATCGGTATTTTTAGCAAATATTTCTATGCCATAAATACATACTTTAGTTTATATAAATGGAAGCTGTTTCATTTCCAACCTTACTTAAAATAAAATATTCGATTTAGATTTTGTTGGTCACGTATTAGGCTTTATGAACTCTAAGCATAATCCGTACACGCATATTCGTGGCTTACCTTCCTGTGTTACGCTATTCTAGTAAACCCTCAATTATTTACGTTGGTCATTATACAGATTCTGTAGGGCTCTATTACATATGTACATAACTAAAAGCGGATTTGTAAGTAAAATGCGAGTTGGAGCAAAATAGGACAAACTGATACAACTGGAAACTTGAGTAAAAATAATAATAGCGGTTGTGAAGGTGTCGGAAAGATTGATATGTAAAATAGATTGGTTTAGGTTCGTCGGCATTTGTTATGCAAAAATAACTACTAAGGTATTATCGAAGAAGCTAATTCGATCTAACAAGCAAAATTTAAAATAAAACTTCTATATACCTTTTGACAATGCTGGCGAATATTAGACCTTGCGGATCCCAATTTAGGATAATTTAATTCAAACGAATATCTGTCTGGCATACCTACATACATTCATATGTATAATGTATGATATATTAGGTATGCAAACGTAATTTGTGTTTAGATATATGACTATAAAACACTAGTCGACACCATTTTTATAACTGACTCAATAATATAAAATTTTAATATTTTGCTATGTTTTAAACATAAAAACTGTAACATAGGATATTACTTCACATTTTCAAAATATTGTTTTCACTAAGATTATCATAAAATTCAAAACTCAAAAGGATACGACGTCAAGCATTCCAGAGTGAAGTAGAGAAGTCTAATAAATCAGGAAGCTGTTCAAAAATGAAAATTTTGAACGTACCATGAATGATTTAGAACTGAACTTTTGTTAATGTTTCAAAACATTTTCTGGAAATTAAAAAAGTCAAAATTATTAAGATATCGTAGCTAATTTGATAAAATACATAAAAGTTTAGGCTGTGGCTCCATTTTTTGGGATTACATTTGGATTGATTTCCTGCTAATTTAGGAGCAATGAGGGACAAACAGGGGGAAAGATGAGATCAAGATATTGCAGAAATGGAAAAACGATATCAGTGTAGGTGGAATCTCATCATGATGGTAAATTATTGGGGGTTTCTTATTATAGAAAGCAATAGCCAACATAAAAGGAAGAAGTAACTGTATTTATACAAAACTTTGATATGTCAGCAATTTTCTTTTTATCAATTGTTATATAACCTCTGTTTAACGAAATTTGCTAAATGTTAAGATGCCCGAGGAGATGTATACGGCTTTCTAGCTAACCTAAACCCAAATGACCAATTTAGTGCTTCAGATTTTGATAAGAAGCATGCCACATATTCAATAAAGGGAATTCTGACCAACCTCCCATATTTCATATCCCACTATCGGCCAAATTTGAAGAAATTGGCAAAAGAAGCTCAGCAAAATCCTAATATTTCTCATAAAGTTTAAAAACAAGAATGTATGATGATTATTCGGATACGTGTTTCCAAATATGTGAACAAATCATGTTGCAATATGATTAAGATTTTAAGTAGCATTATTCTTTTTATGGTTGGCATGATTACAGATTTTTGTATAGAGTAAATTCTGATTGGACTTAACAACCTCAGAATCAACAGTACCCAGCCAAGCTGTTGCAGTTGCACTAATAGAAGGCGTTATTTAGAATTAAGCTTTCTTAAAGGAAACTAAATTGCTGACTGTTATTTAAATTTCTTGAGAACTGAATTGCTTTCATCTTCTTCATTGTTCCCGAATAGTAATGACGCAGATGTACCTCAAGTAGGATGTTGTATCTCCTTACTCTTTTATAGACATTCGTCACTATCTGCATAAAATATTTCCAGAAATATGATGAGAATCAGAGACGGAAATTATTTGAAAGGTTAAAATCAAGAGTATACTTTAAAAGGTCACATTGATTGCGAGATTTCTTTAAAATGAAACAAATTAATCCACAGTTATATTGAGTATAGATACACACATTGAATAATAATTAATTTCGTGCTTGAGGAATTTTCTGAACAATAATAAACACAACTTTTATCATCATGCTGAGCTGATTTCTCTTGTTAGCTACCATTACGTACCGTACGATCCAAGGTTAAAACAAACATAGACATATGTACATATGTGTATCCGTATATTGTTGTGGTTTACAATGAAGCTCGGCTTAACTCTAGGGTTTTGTTGCAATTAACTCGTTTTCTGGGGCGTTGGTAAGCGGTCATCATTTGAAAATAAATCAAACGCAAATTTTTTTAATGATGTGCCAAATTTATTGAAGTAACGTCGGTAAATAAGATGATAATGATCAGATTGTGTCATTAATGAACAGTTGCGTTTTTTATACTAATAACAAACAAATTATATGTTGTTAGTTAACTAAAATATACAAAAATTTGGTTTTCTGTACAAACCATTGTGACGCACGCATATGTTGGATAAAACGACAAATAACAGAAAAATTAAACAAACTATCTGCATTCAAACTCAAGATTCTCAGAATAAATGAGATGTAAAGCGTTGAATGGAAATACGATGGCACTTGTTGCTGAGAGCTGAGAGCAGCTATTCACGTTCGCAGGTGAAATAAGTCCCAGTCATTTCGCTGCGCTTCCCATGCTAATGATCCAGTTGTTTTCAGTGTATAGAAGTGCAAATATAGATTAAAATTCTTGCAGATTATTCAGGGTATCTAGAGAACGCGCTGCATGTAACATTTGTTATTAGTATACGGCTGTTAGATTTATTACGTTGGTGCGTATATATTAGCATGTAAACGACACGACGTGTATTTTAATTCTTGACTAATTTGCTTTTCATTTTATATGTTGCGAAGTGCTTAAAATTTGCGCAAGTATGTTGATTTAAAATCGTATAAACGTTCTTCAATTTAATTGGTACGTAGGTTACAAAACGTTTCGAACGATATTGAAAATTGAATGACGTTATGATATGTAAAGTGTTAAATTAATAAATAGTAAGATTAAGAGGAATTTGGATCGTTTAACAATTTCAAAATAGAATAAAATTCAAAAGCCGGTCCTATGGAGTGAAATTATATTATATAATTTTGAAAATACATCTCACTCAAATGTAAAGCTTATGGAATTCAACCTTTAGTGATATGTCTGATAAACACGTACGGTAAATGAATGTAAGCATTAGAATGTATATGTTCGGTATTTTGTTATCTGCAATCATAATCAAATGAACTCCAAGTTGCAGAAGTTCTTCGAAAAAATTAACAGAACTATGTAGTTTGCAAATATTTCGTAATACATGTGAGATATGACCAGGAACAATAGTTTGAAAACCTACGTGGGAAATCTGAAAGAAATATCCATAGAGACCATTTTAGTTGCAGGAGTATCGATATCACATTTACTGACTGGTGGATGACCGAGTATGAAGTTGTTTCAAACAAGTTATCTCTACCAAGATTGGCTTAAATATCATTCTGAGATATTTGGCTTCTGCAGATACTGATAAGAATTTATTACATAGCAACGATCAATCAAGATAGCAATGATAATCAAGATAATAGATAAAGATCACAAATGATTTTTTTTAGTAATTGTTTCAAAATAATACAATTCGCAACAGCAAAGTGCAGGATCACATTCATATAACCGTAATAGATTACGTATGCTTATTATAAATTTCTATAAGTTGAGTCAGCGCAAGCGATAGAATGAGTGCTGGTGGTGGTTTTCATTTCTTTCATTCAGCCAATCTCAGCAATATACTTTTTTGCTCCTTATGCTATGTTGTCTAATGCTGCATTCTCTGATTAAGAAAGCATTTTGTAGCCATATCTATCTATAAACTCCATTAAAGATGAAAGAATATACAATTACCGTTGAAGTGATGTACGTAGAGTTGTTGAAAATGCTTTTTATATGAAAGTCAATTGGTTTAGAGTTCTATTAAGTTCTCTTAACTTTCTCAGGGAAAAACTTATCTTACAAAGATGTTATGCCCTACAAAATTTCTTCAACCGGTATATGGTGATAAAAGAATAATAATATCTAGGAGTAGATCCCGAAACAGTCATTCAAATTGGAGAAATCATTAAATTATTACTGCACGTCCTCCACAACCCGCAAAGTAGCTTTCTTTGTCTGTTTAAAAACACTTGATGATTTAAGTAGGCCAGATTGTTGTTCAAACATTGTTCCAAATGTACTAGGAATATCTACAGAATTATTATTTTATTTGAAAATGTATTTATTGCATTATAAATAAACCATCTATGTAAGTTTTTACGTTGGTTTTTTTTGAACACTTTGAAGAAAAAGTTTTTTTTAATGTTTTCCACAAAAGGAGTTTGGCAGTTGACAAACTGCAACAAAAAACTATGTAATACATACAATAATATACAAACCCTAAGCTGTATAAATGTGGTACTAATTACCATTGGTTCAGATTCTCTACAATTTTATTTAGTGTTATTATACAAATGAAAGTACGGATTTCCCTGGCAACCTTCTGATAGAAAAGACTGCGCTTCAGAGTAAAATATTTTGGTACAGTAAAAACTATTTGCAGACCGTATATCGTCGTAAAACTGTGCCAGTTTGCGTTTGTTTACTTTACATTTTGTTGTAGAGAATAAGTAAAATATTTCAGTCTGAGGGAGCTCCTAGACATGCGGTCGTATACAATTTATAAGATTACTAATAGGTACTTGTATTCATCTTTCTTTATAAGATGAGAAGTACCAAAAACTCGAACAACAATTAAATTCTAGCTTTTTTTGAATTACTCCAACTGGGTATCTGTTTACTCTTCTCGGCATGTTCTTAGTGAATGCGCGTCGTTAGTTTGATGCGTTATATCTAGTGATAAACAGACGTGTTCCTCTATTGCAACAGGTGACCTGTACTACATATTCATCTAAATCTATTCCTAAAACTCGTTCTGAGTCAGGATTATTGATTTGGAACATTTAAAGATTACAAACGTAGGTAGTCCACATGTCAATTTATTTATTATATGATATCACAAAATAATTCAAGGGTACTGGCTGTAATTGAGGCTAGGTGTTGAAGGATGTTAAGGTATAGATTATCATTACTATTCAATATGTACTCTTTCTATATGTAAAACATTTTTCACGAAAACTTGAAAGATTATTGTAATCATACAAGATTTGTGTAGCTCATTAAAACTACAATAAATTATCGGATTTTTTAGCCAATACCAGAACAGTCAAATGCTATTTAAATAATGCCATGTAAGAGTTGCTGCATAATATACATATATTGGACCAGATAATGTCTTTAAGTTTGCACCAGCTTACATATTGTTAGCAGTAGCTGCTTGACCACTTTGAGAAAAATATTAATAAATCCATAGTTTCATTGAGTGTGTGCTCACTAAATTCTAATTACTGTAAACTCGTATTGTCCTCTGGGAATATTTTTGTTGTAATTCCATAACTTCATCAGGACAATAGAAAGGTGAAATCTGGTATTTGAAAAATATAAATCTATCAATTATAAAATAAACCAAATAGATATTTTTAAAATTCTGTATTCTATTTTTCAGGTGTCCTAAAGAATTATAGAATTATAAGAAAATATTGACAGTATGTGAACATCATAATTCAGGAGTATTGATAATTTCAAAAAGACTATTAAGAGCACAAAGTTTGTCTGTAGTGACTGTATAATCCTCTCCACAATTTGCTAAAGATGACGATTTCAAAATAATTAATGAAAAGTACTCTTGAATAAACATACTCGTTCACCGATCTTAATTTGCGCAGTAAAGGTGCTAAAGAATCTTGATTGAAGCGACATGTCATCATAAACTTATATTCCTCTGTTTTATAGTCGTTTTATAGTAAAGCAATAAATTTAGCCGAAGTCAGAAACCATCAAAGCACTGTAGACTTTTTATTCTTATCATACTCTAAGTAGATATCCATGTTATATCTTCACGTATAGTTCTCTCTAAGACATTACATTATCTAACAAAATTGAATTTATTATGGTTATACACAGTTTTGCTTACTGAGGTACCAAAAACTTTGTTAATTTTTCATGGATACAATGATGCCAAATTTGTTGTAATACTACTAAATTGTCGTTCGTTGATTTTGCTAATTTTATAACTAAACTTGGCCAATTCGCTACACATGCTATGCACTATGATGTTTCCTCTGTCAATGTAGCGAATACATTATTTTCGAAACAAAATATACATATTGTGACATTATACAAACTATACAGGGTAAGATTACATGCTTATTTGAAAGTTTGTCAAATATTTAGTCTTCAGATATTCTTCGGCACCATCAAGTGCACGTTTCAAAAATATTTTGTTTTATACAGGGTGTTTCAGATGGAAATGCCAGACTAAAGTTGCATTTTTTTAATGGAACACCCTGTATATTAATAGATAAAATGATCCGCGCTTGAAAGCTGGTTACAACGATATAATGTTGTATAGGCCTAAAGTTGATAGTTTCTGTGTAAACAATGATTTTACTTGATAAATTGACACATTTCAGTAGGCTATTCTCCATAGGGAAAAACAAAAGATTTGAAACCAACAGAGTAGAATATTTTTTACTAGTATGGACTGTCGTTACTATGTGAAATAAATTTTGCAGCTGCTCCTTTATACAGGGTGTTCACAATTTTGCAAAATCTAAGAAATCTCGAAATTTTTAAATGGAACACCCTGTATATTTTTTGCTCATTGGAAAGCCCTTTTACTACGCTTTCTATTGATACCTCATTTGATGCACCTAGGGTGGATTATTTTCTAATTATTTCTTCTTAAGGTTGGATTAATGAGAAATGCTTATATTTTGTGTAGCTAATTTGCACTTCAAACCTACTGTAAGATTGGATATTCAACAAATAATCCATAAATGGTCTATAAAAAGAAGAAACTTCATTTAGTATGAGAAACAATTGATTTTCATTCAGCGGTGAAAGCAAACATTAAATTAATATAAAGTAATATAGCATTTTCAATAGATTCACTGCTGATTAAGTTATCTGGTGTTTTAAGCTTGTATACTTAATAACCAAGTTGTAAAAACTTTCGTTTTGTGTTATACAGTATTTCGTTCAATCTTTAAAAGCAATTGTTATATTGACTAATTTTAGTAGGTACCTACTCAAGAAATGGTAAATATGATATTTATTCTTGAGGAGTGTACAAGAAATTGTCTCCTAGCAAGTAGAGTATATGCAGAGAGTTCCAAACCTTGAAAGAAGACCGGAAGCATTTGAAAGATTATTAGAGAAATTTATAGAAACTGATGGTGTAACCTACAAGAAGGGAGAAACAAATAAACCGGTAATCAATAAACAAAGCGAACTGGCCGTATTATTAACAATACAGGAAAATCCACATACAAAAGAGATAGATCTAGAGTGGGGCCGTTGTAAAACATATACGGAATTAACGCATTGGCGAGCGTGCTATTCCGTATATGTTTTACAACCGCTCCACTCTAGATCTATCTCTTTTCTAGCTGGCCTTAGTCGATCTAAATGTTCTGTATGTGGAGAGATGTAAGTATAGATGGTATTTCAAAGGTAACAGCTATTGAAGGTAGAAGCTTGCGTTTGTTGAGTATCTACTAAAATTAGTCATTATAACAATTTCTTTTAAAGATTGAACGAAATACTGTATAACACAAAACGAAATTTTGTACTTGGTTATTAGTATACAAGCTTAAAACTGACACCTTTACTTTATATTAAATTAATGTTACCTTTCACCGCTGAGTGAAAATCAATTGTTTCTCATACTAAATGGAGTTTCTTCCTGTTATAGACCATTTATGGATTATTTGTCGAATATCTGATCTTACAGTAGGTTTGAAATGCAAATTAGCTTCTAAAAATACAAGCATTTCTCATTAATTCAACTGTAAAAAGAAATAATTAGAAAATGATCTATCCTAGATGTATCAAATGAGGTATCAATAGAAAGCGTAGTGAAAAGGCTTTCCAATGAGCGAAAAATATACAGGGTGTTCCATTTAAAAATTTCGAGATTTCTTCGATTTTGCAAAATTGTGAACACCCTGTATAAAGGAGCAGCTGCAGAATTTATTTCGCATAGTAACGACAGTCTATACTAGTAAAAAATATTGTACTGTGTTGGTTTCGAATTTTTGGTTTTTCCCTATGCAGAATAGCCTACTGAAATGTATCAATTTATCAAGTAAAATCATTGTTTACACAGAAACTATCAACTTTAGGCCTATACAACATTATATCGTTGTAACCAGCTTTCAAGCGCGGATCATTTTATCTATTAATATACAGGGTGTTCCATTTAAAAAAATGCAACTTTAGTTTGGCATTTCCATCTGGAACACCCTGTATAAAACAAAATATTTTTAAAACGTGCACTTGATGGTGCGGAAGAATATCCGATGCCTAAATTTTTGACAAACTTTCAAATAAGCGTGTAATCTTCCGTCCCCGCTTCGTTGCCGGACCCTGTATACTTCACTTATACTTCTTTATCTTCCACCTAGCGCACGTCTAACTTTGTTCTACTCATTTATAAACCTACAATCGAAGATTATCTTCCCTCTATTTTGCACCTTGCAGGTAAACACTCTGAACTGAGATTCAGAGTGGTGAGTATAGAGCTCGTACTGCTAACTGAGTGGACCTATCCAAGAGTCTACGTACACTTATCCAGAATAAAAATTGGAAAACACTTTTTGCACTAAAGCTCAAGCTCGCGAGAAACATGTGAAATGCGATCTGCAGTGAATTTTATCGTGCTTTCTAATCATCAATAGTTGCTTGAAATCAAATATTCTTATTATTATTAAACTTCAGAGCTGCTGAATGTTGAAAATGAATCGAGCGAATGTAAAAACCAAATATTCGAATTGTACAGAACGGTAGAAGTAATATTTAGTCTTCATTTTATGTGAAAAGTTACAAACAAAATTCATGCTTGTATGCATTGCAACATCTAGAATATAAAATCAACTTTATAGTATGTGTCATCATAAAGAATACAGCATTCGCTGAATACATGTTCTATCTTGACAGCAAATAAAATAGGAACTAACGTAGTTTCTGTGTTGCAGGAGTAAATTCACTAGCACACGCAATTTATGTTTCCAACTAATAAATGAGATGCAGTAAAATTGTAACATCACTGCACAATACGTTAATAAAGCTCACATCTGCGAAACTTTTGTTTATGACTGCAACAACATTTTTATTTGAAATATTCTGTGCTTTTTCGTGAGAATTTTATTTAATTTTTTCTAATTTTCTTTGAAATGAAAATAGTAGTTTCATCAAGTTTTTAGTTTTTCCTAAATATACAACTAAGTAACACTTAAGCTAAGTAATTGAACATGTTGAGAGTTGACTCACCAACTATGCATCGTCCTCTACATAAAATGCGATTATATGTTTTTACTGCTGAATGTATGTTTGACATTACATGTGCCGCTAGATTGGGGTAAAATATCGTAAAATCCCGTAACGTTTATAGGGCACTGGAAGCTGCTGAACGGATTATCCGGCAGTTTATTCGATTAGCCATATAACGATTCAGACATTTCGTCTAGAAAATAATTCAACGCAGCGCCTAATAGGACATGTCTGGAATAAAGACGCCGTAAACTTTCGTGCTCAGACTATAATTAGTCTTCTGAAACGAGCGGACCCGTCATATCATGAAAATTATAGACATTAGGGTCTAAAATATAGGCCTGTGTGTAATTGTACTGAAACTGAATCACAGATAAGTTTAATGTATTGATTCGCGTTAGAGTTTCAGTACTTTCTAATTTCTCTCAGATGTTATTATTAAGTTAGAATGTTGGAATGTCGTTCTTTCAGAATTTGCAAACAAATTCAAATTAGAGGAGTCAACAAAAACTAGTTGCATTTACACGAATTTTGCACGTATTGTATCAATTGGTTAATACAGGAATTTGTGGATAAATCAGAAAGTAAGGAAGTGTAATAAAAACACAGGCTGTGATTTAAGCAGTATGATCTGTAACATTGCAACGTTAGAAATACAAATACATATTCAAATACTCATTGACAGAATCGAATTAATTAAAATGTTGTATAACTTGCAGTAGAAATGTGAAAATAACACAAGCTACATATTCAGAGTAACTTTAAACTTAGAAACGCTTTCTAGTGGAGTACTGAAATAATATGGTACTTCATAATCTTATTTGCAAAATGCTTGAAAATTGTTTCAAGGACATCAGGTGTGGTTTTTCGAATGAAATAAAAAAAGGAAAATGAAAAGCAACTAACAGGTAACATTGTTGGGAATTAGTCGTTTTAGTTTGAGAAAGTTTTTGTGACGATGTTGGTCGAAATGGTGAAACCGCAGTGTATGTCCATAGATAGATAGTTAGACGTCTGTGGCACAGGAGGCAAACCAAATTAGTGGATTAGATCGTACTTTATTAGTAGGTAACAAATAAAAATAGGAAAATTGTTACAAAGAACAATAATACCATCAAAATGTTAAGCTTATCATCTAGGTAATATCGTAGAGCGAACACTTTTTGTAATAGGTTTAAGTAGCCTAAACGACTAGTATAGACATTTTAAGAGACACATAAGTTAGAGGTGAAGAGGCATTTCTAAGCCTACATGAATGCAAACGTTTGTACGTGCGAAAGTATTTACATATACAGGGTCCGGCAACGAAGCGGGGACGGAAGATTACACGCTTATTTGAAAGTTTGTCAAATATTTAGTCATCAGATATTCTTCTGCACCATCAAGTGCACGTTTTAAAAATATTTTGTTTTATACAGGGTGTTCCAGATGGAAATGCCAGACTAAAGTTGCATTTTTTAATGGAACACCCTGTATATTAATAGAGAAAATGATCCACGCTTGAAAGCTGGTTACAACGATATAATGTTGTATAGGCCTAAAGTTGATAGTTTCTGTGTAAACAATGATTTTACTTGATAAATTGATACATTTCAGTAGGCTATTCTGCATAGGGAAAAACCAAAAATTCGAAATCAACAGAGTAGAATATTTTTTACTAGTATGGACTGTCGTTACTATGTGAAATAAAATCTGCAGCTGCTCCCTTTATACAGGGTGTTCACAATTTTGCAAAATCGAAGAAATCTCGAAATTTTTAAATGGAACACCCTGTATATTTTTTGCTCATTGAAAAGTCCTTTTACTACGCTTTCTATTGATACCTCATTTGATGCACCTAGGGTGGATTATTTTCTAATTATTTCTTCTTAAAATTGGATTAATGAGAAATGCTTATATTTTTAGTAGCTAATTTGCACTTCAAACCTACTGTAAGATTGGATATTCAACAAATAGTCCATAAATGGTCTATAACAAGAAGAAACTCCATTTAGTATGAGAAACAATTGATTTTCATTCAGCGGTGAAAGCAAACATTAAATTAATATAAAGTAATATAGCATTTTCAATAGATTCACTGCTGATTAAGTTATCTGGTGTTTTAAGCTTGTACATATACTTAATACTCCAACCAAGTTGTAAAAAATTTAGTTTTGTGTTATACAGTACTTCGTTCAATCTTTAAAAGCAATTGTTATATTGACTAATTTTAGTAGGTACCTACTCAAGAAATGGTAAATATGATATTTATGCTTGAGGAGTGTACAAGAAATTGTCTCCTAGCAAGTAGAGTATATGCAGAGAGTTCCAAACCGTGAAAGAAGACCGGAAGCATTTGAAAGATTATTAGAGAAATTTATAGAAACTGATGGTGTAACCTACAAGAAGGGAGAAACAAATAAACCGGTAATCAATAAACAAAGGGAACTGGCCGTATTATTAACAACACAGGAAAATCCACATACAGAACATTTAGAGCAAGTAGGGCCAGCTAGAAAAGAGATAGATCTAGAGTGGGGCGGTTGTAAAACATATACGGAATTAACGCATTGGCGAGCGTGCTATTCCGTATATGTATTACAACCGCTCCACTCTAGATCTATCTCTTTTCTAGCTGGCCTTAGTCAATCTAAATGTTCTGTATGTGGAGAGATGTAAGTATAGATGGTATTTCAAAGGTAACAGCTATTGAAGGTAGGAGCTTGTTGAGTATCTACTAAAATTAGTCATTATAACAATTTCTTTTAAAGATTGAACGAAATACTGTATAACACAAAACGAAATTTTGTACAACTTGGTTATTAGTATACAAGCTTAAAACTGACATCTGTACTTTATATTAAATTCATGTTACCTTTCACCGCTGAGTGAAAATCAATTCATTCTCATACTAAATAGAGTTTATTCTTGTTATAGACCATTTATGGATTATTTGTCGAATATCTGATCTTACAGTAGGTTTGAAATGCAAATTAGCTTCTAAAAATACAAGCATTTCTCATTAATTCAACTTCACACTTCAGCTAACTTTAGTCTGGCATTTCCATCTGAAACACCCTGTATAAAACAAAATATTTTTGAAACGTGCACTTGATGGTGCGGAAGAATATCCGATGACTAAATTTTTGACAAACTTTCAAATAAGCGTGTAATCTTCCGTCCCCGCTTCGTTGCCGGACCCTGTATGTGGGCACCACAACATATATCCACCTAGCATTACTAGACTTTCTATAGACTCATCATTACATGATGTGATTAAAACTAGCTGCAGTACATATCAACATATCATATAATGAGCTTAATATTTGCCACGAGAGCAGCTCTCTTTAAGGAATTTTTTAATCAAACGCCACAAGAACTAGCAAAATGTATATGTTAAGTGTGACTATCCTCTGCTTTTTAACTTCTAGTGTGCGACGGCACTAGTATAAAAACAAGAATTATTATGTGTGGATATCACAGCACACATCGCGTTAACACTACAAGCCGTCTATGCTCTCATCAGTACACGATATGATACACCTAAATACTTTCCTATTTATACGACTGTATTACGTGGTAGTGTCGTTGAAGTTAAAGTAATTTCGTGTTACTCTTGTGTCTCTACAGGACTAGTTTACAAGATATAGAATTATTAATCGGGCCAAGACACTGCAATTACTAACTATTTGGTGATTATTAAACTAAAGTACATATATTACAAATTCTGTTAACGATGTTGTACTCGACTCGAACTGAACTGCTTTAAAAAAAAATTATTTTTTTAAGGGCAAAATCCGAAAAATTAGGCAAGTCGAGGTATTCAGTGCAAACAATACTTTCAAATAACCTGTACAAACTTTTATGAATAATAATTATTGTTAAGATATTTGATATAATTCGTATTTTTCATATCCTACGTTGTCAAACTAGCATTCAAACTCTCATGATTCTTGCCACAATATTGGTTACTGTCGAACTATTGCAAGGAAAAATCGTGAAAGAGGGTGTTTTGTAGAAGCCAATAAAAGTAGGTATACTTAATAAAATTTCACCAGAGTGCTCACCAAATACACACAAAATGTAAAATTTTAGTTCGACTGTCAGCTGCTGTTTATTTCTTATTTTAGCAGTTCTTATTTACTTTATGAAATAACTATTTTACAATACTACTGTAGTCGAGACATATAATATAGTTACATTAAATCTTTAACGAGTGTCTGTCTGAATAGGAAATAAGGGGAACACAGATTGAAATAAACATGCCCGAGGAATAATTGTTTCGTTTACACTACACTGTTGTACCTTTTTGGTTTCGATTTTCTTATATTAATCCTTAAGTATAATTGGCAGAATTTAAAGAAGACATGAAACGTGTAGACGCGCTTAGTCTTAGACGTTTATGATCAAATTATAATAAAATATCTAAAAGACACTTCAGCAATACAGATATCCTTTAAATTATTCCAGATTATATTTGTTAAAACCATTTCATTATGCAGAAGAGGTAAGCATTGAATAGGTCTATTTGTGTTCGCAACAGCGGATAACCGATATTTGTCGATAACACTACGCGGATATAGTTGCGGCTGGTAAATGTTAAAAGCACAGAAAGCGATATTTATAAAAGAATTCGAAAGTTTAACGGTTGCTATCTTTGGCACTCGATTGTTTGATATGTGTTTGAAAGGTTAAGGTTAACATATCGAAGGATGGATGGTTATTATTACCATTAAGTGGCTTCGGTAAACTTTATTTTAAAAAAATGGGTTGTGTTAGATAAATTAACTTTTATGTACATATTTCATTCTAAAATTGTATCTCTTAATGTGTTTAAAATACTGTACACGAATCGAGTTTTCTATTTCTTTAAACTACATATCTAAATAAGATTTAGCGAGTCATTTCTCCGGTCTGCTATTTCTTAGGTAGGTTGTAGGTATCTAAGAAACTTTTAGTAAAAATTTGGTAAAAGCAGGTATGTGAAAATGATGTACTTAAACAAAATGCACTGTTTTATGCAGTGACGCATTAAAGCGCTTATCACACTTACAAACTTCACTTATGATCGCTTATTGTTGGTTAGGGCTTACTGTGGTTATAGATGTGTTTACCGAAACTGTCGATATTTTCAGGATATTAAATATGGTTCGGTAAACTGATTCCCTACTCAAGCCATGTTAGCAACTTCATGTAATAATTGCGCTTGCACAGAATATATGGCACCTAAGCGGAAAGCAGATTGGATAGTACGACTATATTGAACCGTTTTACAATTGTGTCCCTCCAGAAAAGATAATGCCACCTCTTCTTTTAACTAGGTCAAATATTTCTATCTCCTTAATAAAATTTATGTTTGCGGTGTCATTTTTAAGGATCGAAAGATTTTCTACTATATAATTGATTAATAATAAATACGTAATGTGCTAAGTAGTTGTAATACTTTGAGTCATATCACAACTGTTCTCTATGAATTTGCATTTGATAAATGCGTAATTGGCGTGCGCTTGTAATTAACTAGTCGGATATAAACCTAGCCAAAAGGAATTCCTCTTCGCGTATTCATGCTACTGCACCTGCAGACAGTCTTGACGTACTATTAACTCGGATTTTTACGAGAAACATGTCAGGAATTTCATGTTTTAATCGTGATTAGCTCATTTCCTGAAGGTATAGTAATTTATACCTTTATTTTCTTTGTCTAGAAGCAGCTCTGGGGTGTTTGGATAAGAACCTCTACGGCAGGATAGTAATTTATTCTTTTTTTAATGAGTGTAGTTACTTATCTTTGTACAATTTATGTAGTTTGATATACGACCTCAAACAAGAAATATTGCTTAAGTATACCAAAAAGGAAAAAAATGGTGCTAGAAACAAGTTTTTTACGCTCTTTCTAAAGAGATTATCATGTAATGATGATTTATCCGTACTACTAGAAATTTTTCCTACGAATCCTGTAATCTTTCCATCATCATCAAACTAATCACATGCGTTTAAACTTGATGTTCATAAAATTTAATATGTCTAAACTATCACATAGTTGCTAGTTTGTACAACAATTTTGTTTATACAAAAGAAGTTTGCTTAACAGAAAGTGCTTTTATACAAAAGCTCTTAGAAAGTAACTGCTGCATAATGACGTACTGCTTCTGAAAAAAATAATGTCATAAATATTGGTCGAAATAGAAACCAGATCAACACAAGAGCAAACTGTTTAAAAATTAGGAACCCACTAGTGATATTTAACATAATTGAAAATTGTGTGTTGTTTTGTCACAACGAGCACACTTTGTAGATATTTTTCTATTCTTATTCTTTCTGAGATAGTTGTTGTTTTGTTTCATATTGTGTTACGTTTGTGTCAGAATTTCGAAGCGTGGGAAGTCTTAAATAATTTTTACTTGCAATTTTAGCTGAAATGAGAGATTTGGCGTTGCTTTTTTCTGCGTAATTGCAATTATAAGCTCTGTAGACAAATTTTTTAGGTGTTGATTGTGAAACTTTCAGAGTATTTATTCAAAATATAATATAATCGTTTATTCCAGCTATGTCGAATAATCAGGAAAAGATAATCATAAACCATTGATACGATATTCTTGAAAAGGAATAAAGACTCTTGTGTTAATCTCCAGTATCAACTTCTGATTTGATTTGGTTATAGAAAGTAATTGCTTCTGGTTGGAACGCTTCATCGGTTTCTAAATAACTTTGTCATTTTCGTGCATAGTTAGTATTACCACAAATCAGTGAACAAAAGGGTGACCTACGTTTAGGACTTTCATTAGATAAACAAACATTGGGGAAATTTCACTTTTGTCTTTCTTGTTGCTCCCATTAGAGTCAATCTTTGATTGTAGCACTTCTGCCACAATTTGCAATGTTTCACTACTTGGATTGGAGTATGATCAACGAAAAATGAATCATCAGGTTTGTTTCGAGGATATTGGGGCCACCTTACGATATTTCTTTCATTCAGCCTTAATATTGCGCTGATTAAACCATCCAACCCTAAATAGTAAGTAGAAACGGTTTTTAAGCATCACTACTCTAAAAAGTTTTGGGGTTATGCAGTGCTATCCAAAGCTTATTTAAGCCGGTGTGTCTTAATGTTAGGACTTGCTATGTTTAATAAGCCAAACAAAGCTTTCATCTCATTACTGCCTGGTTATAGCACTTCTCGTCCATGGAAATAATTTTTTCGAATATTTCATAAATATACTCATAAATTTGCACATATCGCGATTTCTTCAATTAATCGGTTAGTGTTTCTTTTATGATGAACTTTCTAAATAGTTTTTTATGTTTACCAATGCAGTTTGGATCGCCTTTAAACTAATAAGATTGTAGTTATATTCGGGAGAATTATTGTCGCTCTCTCCACCATCTCATGTTTTCTTAAGACATCTTTCTTGTTTATGCATTAAATCTTTTTGTTGTAATATCTCAAATATTTAATCTGACATAGTAGTACAAAATATACTAAAAGTATTAATTCTATACTTATCACAAATACAGCTAAAATACATATATTACGTTGATACACGTGGGTGAGCAAATCGCTCGTCGCTTCTGTCAAGCGGAGTTTAAGACGACTAAACCTGTATTAAACTAGACTGCCGTCAAGAGTCGCGAATATCCTCGAAACATAAAAATTGTGTGAAGGATTAGTTGGGCGTATGTGTCGCTAGATATCAAATTTGAAAAATAAGGGGAATAAAGGGCTCGGTGAGTGAGTAACGCAAGGTTTAAAAATGAAACAATAAGCGAGAAATAAGAGCAGTAGAAATATAAAAACGTTAATTTCTAAAAATTGAATTAAATTAAATATTAGCATAATAATAGAAAGGAAGAGCATGTAAATTACCAGAACTACAGGGTAATATGCCCAAGTTATATACGCGCATAACAGAGAAGAGGCTGAAACACTTTGTGGGGAAATAGAAATAGTAATAGAGAGAAGGAAATAATGCAAAGCATAAAAATTTGAAGAGAATGTTTCAAGTAGCAGCAGAAAGAAATATATACCTACTATTTATTAGTATTATTCATAATGGTACTAAGTTAAAAAATCAGAACAGGTACAGTAATACAGTGCTACAGATTACAGCAAGTAAAAATAGGTAAATAGGAAACACTGGTGTGTGCAGCCAATATTGTGATGACAACGGAATACGGAAACAAATGTAAAGAGTAATAAGCACAACTACAAATAGAGATTAACGAGAAAAATAAATGAAAAGAGAATAGTAGAATAAGGATATACTATAGAGGAATGGAACCAGAGGTTATAATAGTCTATGAAAAACAAAATAACGCATGACGGAAGTAATTAGATAAGGTAAATACAGAGTGTCAGGAGAAGAAACTGAAAGTACATAATGCTACAGCTATCAAATGCACTTTTATGAAGGAATAATTCCTAGAATAATCTGCACTGAATTATTGTATAGTATAATATATCCCAATCTATTAATCTTCTGGGAATATAGTGATCAACAGATTTTTTGGATTATGATTTCATAGCATATTGAATTCATAATCTAACATCGCTAATAAACCACTCTCAAAAAACAATAGTATAAAATGTATTGTCGTTATTAATGTCTACAGTTATTAATTGTTACATGTGTATGTGTATGTGTGTACGTGTGTATATTCATCTAGTATATACATACATTTTTCTTGTTAGAGTTATATGGGATTTTGTCTAGGTTATTTTCATTGTTAGTGGGTGAAAGTTATATCATTGTGAAGTGTAGAATTTCCTGTTTCTGTTAGTGTTTTTTTGTCTTCGGATATTAGCTCTGGCTTCTGTCTATTGCGTGGTAAGTTCTTCATCTCGGTATTCGTTCCTTTTTTGTGCAAGGTAGTTTTTGCGTTTGCTAGTTCTTGCTCTTTCTATAAATACAAATTTTGTACAGTCATAGACAGTTACAAGTAACCAATTTCTTATTATTACAAATTTATTCTTTATACTCTGTTCGTGTTCCTTTCCGTTACCCTTTGTTACCTATTCTGTCTGTTTTGAAGTCGCCGCGAAAGGCACCGCTGGCGTGAAGTGTGTATCCTCATTCCTTTCCTAATTAAACTATAATAATTTTTGCATCTATGCCGTCGTGTTCGTGTTGCGGTGTGGCGGATGAGCCGCACAAATTAATTAATTGCTGTATTTGCAGTAAGCCTTTCAGAATTGATTGTGTTAAAGTTTCACCTTCTGAAGCGCGTAAATTACATCAGAATACTGGCTTTTCTTGGTCATGTAGGAACTGTATTTCATTAGGTAATGACATCAAAAGTTTGAAATCAATAATAGTGTCGCTCCAAGATGATATAAAAAACCTTAAGCAATCACTGAAGGAATCTTCGGTGACCAACTCATTGTCTCTTCTGGATTCTGAGAAGATTATTCAGGAAATAGCGGATCGGGATAAACGTAAAGCAAACATAATTATTTTTGGTTGCATTGAAAACAATTGCGCTACTAATAATGAGCAGATAGAATTTGATATTGGTCTAGTCAATGATATGTGTTCCACTCTCCAAATTTCTGATGCGAATCTAAAAGTTTCTCGATTGGGCAAGTTTGATCCTACGAAGGCCGATCGTGCGCGTCCTATAACGTTTGTTTCTCGTCTGAAACTAATGTTCATGCTGTTCTAAGGAACATTTCTAAATTAAAGTCTAAACCGAAATTTTCCAAAGCATCTATCTTTCGTGACCGTACGCCCATGCAAATTGAAATTCATAAGAATGCTAGGTCTGATTTGTCTAACCGTTTAAGTAATGGTGAATCTAACCTTAGAATAAAGTATATTAGAGGTATACCATCTATTATTTCGACTTTAAACTAAAGGAATCAAACAGTCGCTTCTCCTCTATCAATATATACTACCAAAATACTAGAGGTCTTAGAACTAAAACCCATTCTTTTTTTACTAGTGCTTGTGCATCTTCTTATGATGTTATTGCTGTCACTGAGAGTTAGCTAGATGATTCACTTTGTAGCTCTGAATTACTACCCCCTTCCTATAACATAATTAGGTGTGACAGACGTTTTGATGTAATCAATCGGTCTACTGGTGGTAGTGTTTTTTTGGCTTTATCCCACTTAATTAATTATAATGTTATTGATACTACTACTATTACTTCGACTATTCCTATTGTCGATATTGTTGCCTGTAAATGTATTTTTGGTGCAGTTTCTTTCTACCTAGCGGTTTTGTATATACCTCCAAATATTTCGGCATATGAATTTGAGATGTTGTGCGAATGTCTTGAAGTATTCCTTCTAGATAAGCCAATTATCATTCTTGGTGATTTTAATCTTCCATATTTCAACAACGAGTCGTTAAATTGTCCTAAATGCACTACGTTCTCTTGCTTTGCTAATTCACTAAATTTAAAACAGTTTAATTCTATAACAAATTGTAACGGTAGACTTTTGGACCTGGTTCTTTCGAATACTGAAGGCAATATTGATATCGAGCGTAATGAGTTACCTTTCGTACCAATCGATCCCTATCATCCTGCTATAGCTGTTTCTGTTGATTTTCGTGCGTCTTCATCATCCTTGACTTTTCCAACTAACTCAAATCTACGGTACAACTTTAGAAGAGCTAATTTTTCACAGTTACTCACTGAGATTGCTAGCATAGACTGGTCATTTCTGGAAGGTCTAAATGATGTTAATGACGCATTGGATCAATTCTATTCCAATCTTTATCGCATTTTTGATGTTTGTGTTCCAAAATTTTCTTCTAACTCTGAAAAGGCACATTATCCGCCATGGTTCACTTCAGATATAATAGCAAATATTGAACTTAAATCTTATTACCGACGTAAATGGATCACTACAAAGAAACCTTACTTTCAAAACGAATTCAAGAGACTGCGCTTACTCTGTAAAAGACACATTTCTGCAGCTTATACTCACTATTTGGACTCTATTGAAGCCGATATCAAATCCAATCCTAGAAAGATATTTAAGTTTATTCACGATAGACAAGGTACAACTAGAATTCCAAGTACTCTGTCATTTAATGAGTCTGTGGTAGATACGCCACAAACTATTGTAGATGCCTTTGCTACAAAATTCTGCTCTATCTATCTACCTGGATCATCTTTGTCTGATTTTGAGTCTGATAACAGCCGCATTTCATTTTCTCTGCCACCTATCGTTGAAGTAGATTTGGTTAAAATTATGGCATCATTTCCTGATAATTGCGTGGCTGGGGATGATTTAATTCCATCGTTTATTGTACGCAAGGCTGGTATGGCTTTTGCCAAACCTTTAACAACAATAATTAACTTATCCATCAAAACTTCTGTCTTCCCTCATTTATGGCGGCGAACCAGAATATGTCCAGTATTTAAGAAAGGTGCAAAAACTGATATTAATAATTATAGACCTACCTATATCTATATTATCTAATTTTTCTAAAGTATTTGAAAATGTTATCTTTTCGCACATATGAAAACTGTAGATCATTCATATCACCTTATCAGCATGGTTTTATACGCGGACGCTCGACGGTCACTAACCTTGTAACCCTTTGTCAGTACATCTGTGAAGATCTGGATCAACAGGGGCAAGTTGACGTTGTGTACACTGATTTTAGTAGCGCTTTCGACACTGTGGACTGCACAATTTTATTACATAAACTCTCTGAATTTGGTGTAAGCCCTTCTCTCCTAAAACTACTTGACTCTTATTTAGTCAGGAGATATAATTATGTTCATTACAATGGTTACAAATCTTTCTGTTATTTGCCATCTTCAGGTGTTCCACAGGGTTCCAGCTTGGGCCCGCTACTCTTTGTTCTGTATATAAACGATCTGCTAGAAAATTTATCCTGCCCTGCACTTGCATATGCTAATGATCTTAAAATTTATGGGTCCATTACAAGTTGGAATGATGTACTGAAGTTGCAAGAGAATATCCAAAACATTATCGACTGGTGTGCGAAGTATAGATTAAGGTTGAATATTGACAAATGCTGCTTCGTTTCTTACACTCGGAAACGTAACCCCGCTATAACTACCTATTCTATCAACGGTAATCCACTGAAGAAACTAGACATGTTTAAAGACCTCGGAGTACTTTTTGACTCTACTTTGAGTTTTGCTCCTCACACTTTTTTCGAAGTGACCAAGTACTAAGAACCCTATTCTTCACCTTTGTTACTACCAAACTGGAATATGCCTCGCAAGTCTGGTCACCTCACTATATATATCTTCAGCTCTCCATTGAGAAGATACAGCGTCGCTTCCTTAACTACCTATCATTCAAGGCCGATGGAGTGTATCCAGAACGAGGAATAGACTATACTTCACTTCTGATTAGGCATAATATGACATCTCTGGGACATCGCCGTGAATGTCAAGGTGCTCGATTTATATGGAAGCTGGTCCATGGATGTATTGATAGCCCACTTCTACTTGCTTCCCTTAATTTTCGTGTTCCTACATTCTTCTCTCGTTCCTCTACTTCTTTCTCGCTTCCTCTTTCCAGATCTAATATCCTTCATGCCTCTCCACTTGCTGCAATGTGCCGATCTGCAGACTTACATTACAGCGATATTTTTTTTAATACTATTAATGAGTTCTAGAATGAACCATTATTATTATTATTATTATTACATTTTGCAGTACATTTACCAGTTGAAATCTAAAAAAAAACGACTACGGTTCACTTGGAAAAGGCAGATCTCCAAACTTCAGTGTCCGACCATTTTCGGCGGATACTTATGTTAACTGTGGTCAAATACCTAGGTGTAACCTTGGATGCTAACCTGATGTGCAAATCATACCTGAAACATGTGACAAATGAAGCCATAAGGATCTTTTATGCCTGTAGAGAAATCTTTGGTAAAACATGGCGCTTGCAACGCTGTCAACGGAGCTAGCAAGGTCCAGAAGATTGCCTGTCTAGGCATCACGGAGGCCATTCTTGTACTTCCTCCGCTACAGCTTGTATTGTGTCCAGAAGCAAATCTGGGGACCTATAGAACAACATGTAGTACAAAGTTATTCTAGACAAAATAGGAGACAATACCATGAATTTCATCGAAGAGACAATAGCATTGTCCATGCGGGCGGATAAGATCTTGCTGATTTTCAGTTTCACCGGGGAATACAACGTAGGCATCTCCAGCAATGATAATGCAGAAACCTTGGTCCGCAAATCAAGGCAAGGATTTTCTTGATAATGTGTGAATGTTTCTAAAACACCAAACGGTTATGTAATTGGAATTTGGAAAGACGGAGAGTCCGAGAGCTCAGCCATCAGCTTTTGGGACTCCCCTTCCATCTTCCAGGCCGAAATAATTACCATCCAGATCTACGTAGAGGGCATTTTAAAGTGCCCACAACAAAATGGAGCTTCTACAGGACTCAACTACATATGTAGTACACAAGTGTGTGCTACATATGCATACATATATAGCATGTATATGTTATTCCTAATGCAACGCAGTCGTATACATGTAGTTACTACACGACAGGAAATACAAGAATTTCAAAACAAGCTGTAAGAAATCGCTTACGTCTTGCGTATGTTCAAAAGAGATTTAATCAAGATCATTGGAAAAAAGGCAAACATCACATAATATTGTCGAAATCGAAAAATTCCTAAAGCTTGATTGTTGTTACGTAATTTTGTATGATACATTTGATAATAGATTAAAATAATAAGTTGAGATACTACAACTTAAGCTATACTTCAATTAAATCATGCTCTTGCCATTTATATAACTGACAATATCCATTGAAGCAAACAGTCTAACCTTCCACATTTCCTGAACGCAAGTAGACTAAATGGGGCGCGTTCTTTTTAGTCGGGCCGTTATTCCTGAATGCTCTCGAGTGAATTCTTAGCGCCCTAACATATATACATATAACCTAAGCAAAAAAGGTACCTTCAAGCCACACCAGTTGAATTAAATAGTACATCTGTTTTAATAACGCTTCATTTAATCGATGCTTGAGAATCGAGTGTGACATTGCTTGCCATACAAAGTGGTTTCAATTAACTTTAATTACTCGAAAGGTATTTTGCTTTAATTCCCGAATTTATTGTTCTTAAATAATAATTGTCCTGAATAATTTTCACAGCTTTATAATTTTACCAGTTTTAGGTTGCAGTCTTAAACCTTTTAGGGTGAATGTTACATTTGTAACTTTTCCTTCTGCCCGAATAGAAATTTAAATCCGTTATCTAAACAAATAGGGATCTTTATTCAAAAACTTTGCGAATACTTTCTTACAATTTGCCAGAATAAGTTCCGTTACTCGTAACTCATGGATTTAAATTTCCATTATATGGGCACAATACCATTTGTTCGAAGTTCCGGAAATTGTCAAGAGCGGTATCGTTGCAAAGAGATTGTATAAGAGAGAACCAAATCATGATATAATTTTTCGCTTTGTGCTCTCGCTGGATTTTATTTTAAATGCTATTTTGCCGTGATTGTTATTTTAATTATTAGAACGTCGCATCAGCTTTTAATTTTGTTTTTTTTAAGAAATTAAACTATTACGTAGATAATACTCGGTTAAAGGGTAATATCGTTACATATTTAGGTAAAAACTGATGATGATAAAGTAATATTTGCTATATGACTTTAAAACTGTCCTCGCATACCACATTTTTTTAATATTGCCAACATTCTCGAATTTTATCGGTTTTGAATTGGACGGAAAACCTATTAGCTTTCATCAATATACATTGGAGACATGTAAGTAGCTTATACAATTACTCTACATAATTAAAGATTTGTGTTGAGTGAAACAAGGATAAAGAATGTACTTCTCAAGAAATGAAATACAACTGACCATTCAACATTGTTAGCGATGAAAAAAATAGCATTTGATTTGCAGAAAGCTTATAGAGTTTCGGAAATAAAATGCCTGTTATTATTTTTCCGCGAATAATAGCAAAATTGGCAAAACAGTGATTTGTAGTTAGCATGATAATAGTAGTAGTAACGTGGCAAATATTATTGTTGCCATCGTTACTAGTGAAACTTATATACAAGGTTGGGTAAATGTTCCGGGACGGCTTAATTACAAGAGAATGAGAAGTGATCCTGGTTTTCGACAATCTATATACCTAAAATTATACTATTATTTTATCCCTCCAATTGGTTAATTTAGAATATATTTTATTATAGAACCTTATGTCTAGATTCGACAGTTTGGGAAATATTCAACAAAAGAATCTTTCAACAATAGTAAAAATATAAAAATAATTTAACAGAAAGTGTTCGAATAGCATTTTATTACTTTTGAGAATCCTTGTAATTGACCTTGAAATTGACGACAATCTTGCTAATTGAAGTTCGTGTAATAAATAAAGATTTTTAAAAGTTCTTACTTGCTTCACGACCCAGGTTTGGTAAATTTTCACAATACCTGAGTACTCAAAATTGTTGACCTAAAAATAGGATCTCGATCGAGAAATGTTTGATTGAAGTTGTTAATTGCTTTTCAAATGGACCTACGCCTATTCTCAAATCCTACTATTATAAGCAGCGTTCTCGTCTGTTAGTTAATAATTTTTCTAAATGGTAATGTTTAACACGAAATATTAGCGGTGAACTAGTAGCGATATAACTAATTTTAAAAACGTCAACACGGAGTACCATTAAAAACAATACCATTACCATAAAAAACAGTACAATGTTAATCATATAGATTGTAGAAAACCAGGATCCTCTATCACTTTTTGTTTCGTTGTAATTAAGTCGTTCCAGAACATTTGTTCAACCCTGTATGCTCCTATACATGGATTTGAATTTGTATACAGATAAGATTCCTTGCAAAAATGACTATGTTTCGTATGTTTCAAGATCATATTTGCGATATAAAAAAGTACTAAAAAAGTTCAGAAAAGAGTGAAGTGTTCTCTAATCTGATACAATATGGTATTAACCTATTTCGAGTATACTTCTTTGATGACATATTTACATTGCGATAACAATTGAATAATTAACCGAAAACTTAAATTAGATACAAATTCACGTTTTTTTGTTTAATTCGAACAGTAGCTGCAAACGTCTTCTCGTTGAGTTAACGTTGTAACAAACTTTAGTTCTTTTCAACCAATACAAATACAATTAATTTTATTTATAAATGTCATGTCTAATAAATTGTGTAATTTGTATTGCGAATAATCCGCTTATCGAAGTCTCCTATCGAATTACATAAAATATTTTCACGGTACTTTATACCCGTAGCACTGACATTATAAAAGGATGTACTGAAAAAGACAAACATGTAATATTTAGAAAAACGTTATGTAATTAATTGGGGGTCTATCCATGTAATAGTTTTCGCTGAGCTATAAGATATTTCATATTAATTAATATATATATAAAAATTTCTAAAATTATATTTTTAAATGACTATATTTGAGTTTCTTTAAATTCTATGCGTAATACCCGGCGCTGCCACCAAAATTTCCCCCTCGGAATATATTACATTATGAAATTACCATAAAAGAATTTCAGCATTTTCGGAAGTAAATGGTTTGGAAAAGCTTTTGGCTATATTCTCCATTTTAATTTATGAAATTTTATTTTTGTGTTAACAGTAAGAAAATTTAGCGAAATTGAATATGTATATGTGCGTGTATGCAGTTAGTCTGCAAACTTTTGTATTAATATTAATTATCACTGCGTGCTCTATTAACTTCTAAAAGTTTAAATGGAAATGTCGATATATAAAGTTTATACAAAGTTGTGTGTCGTAAATAATTAGTCTAGCAAGCTATGTTTAAATTAAAATTCTGTTTAGCGCAATATAGGCAGAGACATGCTGGTGAGAATTTTAAGTGAAAACAGTTAGCTATTGAAGAAGACGCTGTAATAATATTGGAACTTTTGTTGAAGTTAAATTACCCGAAATCGTATGTGCATTCACACGTTAAATGATATCTTCAAAAGTATTATAAAGTTACTAGTTCTCTCAACCTTAATTTGTACTATCCATACACACCTACAGCTTTCACCTTGATTTCGAACTACATAATGTTTTTGTAGTGCAATATTTGATTCCTTGTTACATATCGACTCAAGCCTTTAAAGTACTTAGATTCCGCAATGTAATGCCGGACTTCACAAGTAGTACAGTGGAGTAGCGCTTTACGAAAATATGTCTATCATAGACATATGGACATCCTGGACGTCTGAACTGTTCTACAAGCTTCTTTTACATGAGCTAAATGGTGCAACCTGAGGACCTTCTCCAGAGAACGACAACGTCCCATCCAAAACATTTCTAATCTACCTTATAACAACACACCACACAACAACAAAATAGGAATAATTTTTGGAAAATATGGAAATATACATAAATTACATATAGTATATAACAGTTTTAGTACATTAGAATAAAAAATAAAGTATAGATGATGAAGAGCAAGTCGCAGTAAAAGACGGAATGCATGCCCCATTTTAACCTGACCATCATTAACCAAGCCATTAAGAAAAAGAGGAAAATACACTTTCAGCTTAAGATGTAGATGACAATATAAAACAACAGAGGGATGAAAATAGAGCAAAGAATGAAAACAATAGAATTAAAAAGAGGAAGAAAATGTTCGGACAGGATAAAACAAAAAGTTCACGTACGGTAATATTAACAGTGCAAGGTTTTTGTAAGAGGTAATTATAAGAGACAATTTTCCAGGACTTTAAAATGAAATTAAGAACAAGGTTTAATTTATAAGCATAATGGTAGCTGGCGGTTGCAATAGGTGGAAGTGCCGCAAGAGGTCAACAAAATCTATTATGATTTTGATGAAATGGCAAGAGTTAGAAACCTTATCAAGTAAATAAAAGAGGCTTCCGGGGAGTGCTTGAAATTGAAAAGTAGCAAACTAGACAAAAATCGCGTATATATAATAATTTATATAATTTTTAATAAGTAAGTAAGTAAATTATTTATTTAGCGTTAGCTATTAGTATTACACAGATCTATACATATATATATATATATAAACAAATATTTCATACTAAATTGTATTCACCCTATGCTAGTATATCATGCCTAATAGATATAATTACTACATTAGATATGCGTTAATGTGTAATAAAGTAAATCTTTGAATAAATTGATACTCATAATAGCATTTTTAATATCGTGCGGTAGGTTATTATAGAGTTTTAGTCCTTGAATAAATATATTTTTAGAAGTTTGTCTTCTATTATAATGATATATATAAAAATTATTTATACTTCTAGTTTCGTAGTTATGAATCTCATTGACAATTGTTATTTTTCTACTAAGATAACATGGCAACATATTGTTTTTCAGTTTGTGCACAAATATTATACTTTTGAAGTAAATTCTTTGTCTAACATTCATAAATTGAAGTGTATCTAACATAAGTGCTATTGGAGTATATCGATCACATTTCAATATAATTCTCATAGCTCTGTTTTGAATTTTCTGGAGTTGCGCAGTTTCATTTTTATTGAGATTTAATAATATTGTAGTACAGAACTCAGTGTGTGGTGCAATGATAGTCTTATATAATAGTGTTTTAACATACGTCGATAAATATTTACCCACCCTTTTAAGAAATCCAACCTTTTGAGACATTTTATGCATTATATATTTAGCATATCCCTTAAAAAGTAGATTTTTATCTATTACTACACCTAAATATTTTATGCTATCAATATATAGATATCTTTATTACTTCTAAAGATTTTTCTTTCTTTTTCTTAAAATGCCCCATGTTGAAGCTACCACCTGAGTTTGGCACATATTTTTCTTACGCTCATTAATTCAACTATAAATTCAATAAGGCATATCGAATTTATTATTTTAAGTTGTAAACAGTCCCACGAAGGATTAATGATATTTCGTCACCGTTGGCGGTAAAACGAATTACTTAACAAACTCTGCTACAATAACGACGTGCTATATCGAGTTCCGAGGAAAACTCCCACTTTCCTCTAGACAAAATGTACAACTATCGGCCCCCTATCGTTTGCACTGTCCCTAGTTAAATCAAGTTAAATTATGATTAAAATTAAATCTTAGTTAAATTAGTTAAATAGGAATTTTTAGTTGCACGGAGATCTTAACAAAAGGTGTAACTATTAATTTACATTTTAATCTTTTGTTAAGATGTCCATGCAACTAAAATTCCGATTTAACTAAGATTTAATTTAATTATAACTTAACCTAATTTAACAAGGGATGGTGCAAATATTTTGCAGGATTAAAAAATTACTGTTATCTTTATATTTGTGAATGATGTTTTTACTTACGAAACTTTCCTGCTGTTGTTGACTGCTACACAAGACCCAACAACCTTCGCCAGTGTACTTATACAGTTATAAAGGAGTTGCTATTTTTTTAACGAAGAAAAGAATTTTACAGAGGAATACTAGTGCTATTTCAAATTACCATTTTCTTGGACAAATCAATACCAATCAATATGTTATGATAATATAAATGTTAAACCAAGCTGTAGAAATATGATATACTAACAATAAGATGAATCAGTGAAACAATCAGAAAAGAAATTTACGGAACATGTGTATGTACCTAATCATCTCTATAGAAAGGAGGCAGAATAAAAATAGAAGTTGTAATAATAAGCAAAATAAGTAGAATTCAGTCGGACATGATATTGGATGCGACTTTATTGCGACTACAACACGTAAACACCCACTTGATACAAGAAAACAACAGAACAAAAAGAGTTCTAACATCGATGAAGAAAAGTGTAGGGACTATCTAATGTGTACCACGCATTTAATTCCATTTAGTCAAGAACGCGACTCGCTTACACTTAAAAATATATCTACACATTTCATTTTAAAATGACAAATGGAAAATAGACGATGGATATAGGAGAAATGCCATTCGTTAGAATAAACAAGAGATATTTATATCGGTGGTATGTGTATGTTTTATTGTGTCTCAGAAGGAGGACAACAGTATACATTTGCGGTAACAATACGTAAGGATTGCGAACCGTCAGCACAAAAAGGTTTAATAAACAGAAACAAAACTTAATTTGCTCCATCTAACATCTGTATGTATAAGCCTTCGAGCCGGCTTCGATCGTCTAAATTTACACGATGTTAGTGGATCCCATGGTACCGATAACTCCGCTTATTTAGTATTACAATTTTATTGTTACGCTTTCGTTCTGAAGTTGTTGTAATATGTATATCCTATATTTACAACATTACCACCAAATATAAAGTTCCTATATCATAAAACGTTTTGGTTAGGCGTTTCTATATAGCTCCCCTTAAATCGCGAGTCAATTCTTGTACTTAACGCTTTGATTCCATCTATGTCTAACTATCAGACCGTGTTTCCTACATGATCGAATATATTGTTAAAATTTGACTTTGTTCGGTTACATCCGATTTAAACAGCTCTCAATTGATTAATTTTGTCTTTCTTTAGGTTTACGTAAATAGTGCATTGGCTAATCTATTTTCATCTATGGTTGAATCCATCGTTAGTATATGATGTTTAGTACATTCTTTCATAATAATGATGTTCACTAGTGTGTTAAATATTTCATTACTTCAGTATTTTATGGGAGTTCTATGTATTATCTCTTCAACACCCACTCACTAATAGCACCAGTGATAGCAGTAACATGAGAATTATCGTTTTCTATAATGTCTGTTTCTACTGCTGCAAGAACCAAAGTTTGAAAATCTTATAGCAAATAAGAAATATGCGACATAGAATTGCCAACACCGGCAAATTCATAGAGTGTAAAGAGAGTTACTGTTAAACACTTATGCCCATTTGTAAGATATGTTTAAATCGTGACTTACTACAAAGGTGGGGTGAACATTTACAATTGTACATGATTAAAACTGACTTTGTTTTAAGCTACGTTTAAACTGCATGGTGCAAATGGACGTGGGTGTCTATTAGCACGTGCATCTTGAGTCACGTAAAATACACGTAACTGATTATATTGTACATAATTCAATATTTCACACAATAACATTTCGTGTAATTGGTTTGAAATTTGAGAATCGGTAAACCAACTTGAAATGCAATTTGTTGAAGAAACAGCAAGAAATGAAAGAGATAAGTGTGAAGAGGACCTGTACTAGAAATTTAAAGTTGTAGAATATTGGGGAAATGGCAAATCCCAACGAGGTTCAAATTATCAAACAAGAATTCAAGTGAATGAAGGTCAAGTGTGAAGAAATTATTAATAGCGGTGACACTCACAGGTATAATTTACGGTTGTAAGGTATCCATCTTTGACAATGGGCTAAAAAGGAAATTGGAGGGAAATCGTTTAAAGCAAATGTAGCACTGGTAATTATGGCACTCTGAAAAGTTATATTGTATTCTATCAGAAAATATAACAGAACTTATTAGTAATTCTATATACATTAACATGCAACACTTACGGCTAGCATGCCATAACTTGTTAAACAGACCAAACTGTATATCACTGCTATTAACGGAAGCAACATATACAATCCTGATGAGAGTGGATTGAATTTAGAATACGCAGAGGGCTTTATCTGCAAAGGGCCGCAAACCCATTAAGGGTACTACTATTGTATTTCATAAAACAGTTTTACAATTTTGACAGTAATTTCTGCATATGGACGCTTATTTTCGCATACCAAAGTTTATATTTCTATGTCAATAAAATACCGGACGAAACAGTGTGTTCTTTAATTATTCTCGAGTAGGCATTGTTGGGTTATCAAATTTGAGAAATTGACGCCGAACAGTAAAATATTGAACATTTTAAATGTATCAGAAAGGACAATAACAAAGATAGTTTCAATCTCTAACCCACAATCAGGTTTCTCCTACTGAATTTTTCGATGTGTTTAAGTACTATTACTCATATTATAAAAGGTGGCACGTGAATGAAAAACCTAGAAGCTTTAAAAATCCTATAGAGTTTTTTTTTGCTAAAAATGTAAAACCTATGATCCGAAGATTTTTACAAAAACTAGTTTTATTACAATAATTACATAGTTTACTATACCCATCAATTGCATTTCAAAAGAGTTATACGAAAGAAGTGGTTTCTGAAAGTTTTGCCTTCAACTTGCAACAACAGCTTGTCGCGTAATCTCCACATATAAGATACGCATATTTATTTTATTGTATGTGTTGAGGTTAGATTTATACTTCATATACACCCCATTTTGTTTTCATGACTACGGACTTGGTTGCGTGTTGTCTTGAAATATTACCAACTGATTTCCTTTTTTCTACATAATAGGTACCTACTCATAAATAGTAGCAAAAGATTGAGATTATCCTAATATGTAACAAAAAGTCGTTATATTATCGCCATAAGAACTAGCAGCTTTTATTTCTTAGCTATTAACGTAGTATGCAGCCACTATAAGATTTTGCAAACAGAAGCTCTATTTGGATAAACATTTTACAATGAGAAAGGGAAGCGTTTGGTTTACTACACAGTGTAAAACTCGAGTACTCGATTTATGCTCAACAAAATTATTAATCCTGAACAAGGACAGTAGTAAACTAGCCAGTTTTTATTGACAAAATGCAAATGGCTTCGTAGAGTTACGAAGAAAAGTTGAACATTTCAACTAACGAGTTTTCATAAATGTCAAATTAATGGAAAAGTTGAAATTTACGAATTTGTATTCTCGACGATCTTCATTTTTATTTCCATCAACATTACAGACCCTTACTGCTTGTCGTCCAGTTTGAAAGTAGGTACCTTCAAAATTGCCCGTATTTTCGTCGACATTATTTTTTGTGTATTCCGTACACATGTTGATTCCACTGATGTGTTCTACACATTTTAATTTGATTTACCCGTTGGCTGTATATTTTAACAATTGTTTATATATACCGACTACCTGCAAATAGAAGACCCCCTCTGAGTATCATACAATTTAATTTAAAGCTAATTTCATTTAAATATTTTTTCAATGTATGTATCTACATAGATTATCAAGAAATTTTACATTCATTAGAGAGACAAGCAGTAATTATCTACACATAGAAAAGTTTTCGAAACCTCTGCAAGTAAACAAGCAAAATCTCAATTTCAAAATTGCTTGCACCTCTGATTGTCAGCGAGTACCTCTAATTTTGCTAACAATTGACATATTACAGCACATTTTACTACTTTTTATTTAACTCTATATGTATCAATTTATTTTAAACAATTATAAATATACAATATTAAAAATGATAAAATCGAGATATTCATAAAGAGAATGTATAAAACAAAACATCGGTATCTTATACAAAAAATTTCGGAATGAATCATATTTGAGTATTTATTATTTTTACTATAAAAGAAAAAAGTAAACAAATTAGTTTACCCTAGTTAGGATTCATGGATCGGTGAAAGCGTTGCCAATTACATATTGTAGATTTCTTATTTATTAAATGTGGGTATCCGAGAACGTAGACACCTGTGCGTTAGCACCAACAACCTGCGTTACAATTTTCACAATTTATTGATTCGCGGAAAATAGAATCAGTGGTCCCTATAAAACCATAGAATAAAATGATTTTCGGGCCAGTGTTACTGTTAGTTGCAAATGGCTGTAGAGATGATTGGACTCTTAACGAAACAAAATTTTCTTGATATTATTGAAGAGGAAATTATTGCAGAATATACCTAATTCCTCAACATAATTTGACATTTTTGGATATAGGCCGGAGTGCGGCTTTATGATAGTGGTGGAGTCAGGGGTTGATGATGATTATAGAATATATTCGATAGGAAACTTCAATAATAGCAGTTACCCAGTTAGTTATTGCCCAGGTTTTCATTACAAAAAAGGCTTATTGCTTCAATGCACAAGTTCACAAGATAATCAAATTCAAATTCTGGATTTAGCTCTATTTTTCTTTTATTTAAACTTTGGGAAAAGCACCTCAGCTGTCAGCGCTGTATCGATAATTAGAGGAAATTGGTGGCTATTTCGAAGACCAAGAGAAATCTTTTCTTTGTCCTACCGACTGCATTTACTGTTCAACTATTGAATGTTGTGGTATAATACTAAAGAATTACACTTTACACGAGATCTAAGATCTCTGTTTCAACTTGAGGTGCTTAAATTAGGAGCAGAGATGACCCGTTAAGTCTATCCACACATATATATAAATATATGCCTATCTAGAATAATCAGATTCTACTGTATTTAAAATTATGTAAATTGTCGGCACACATTTGAATTTCTGTTTACTGAATTAACACAGTGAGTCGTATCTCTCAACGAAGGTAAGTTAAATAAACGTGTAGAGCACGTAATAGTCTTATTACGTGTACACTAACAAAA
This sequence comes from Holotrichia oblita, assembly GCA_023690525.1. Taxonomy (NCBI): domain Eukaryota; kingdom Metazoa; phylum Arthropoda; class Insecta; order Coleoptera; family Scarabaeidae; genus Holotrichia; species Holotrichia oblita. The sequence continues at coordinate 111,563,507 of CM043019.1, forward strand.
TGCAGGTACGTAAGGTAATTTACCTAGTGATCCTTTTCAGGCTTATAATGTAAATGAATTTAACCAAATAGTATAGTACTGATGAATTATGAATGAATTGCGTGGAGGGTACTCGAATATTATTTAAAAGAAAAAAAAATACTATTAAAATTATGTAAATTGTCGGCACACATTTGAATTTCTGTTTACTGAATTAACACAGTGAGTCGTATCTCTCAACAAAGGTAAGTTAAATAAACGTGTAGAGCACGTAACAGTCTTATTACGTATACACTAACAAAATGCAGGTACGTAAGGTAATTTACCTAGTGATCCTTTTCAGGCTTATAATGTAAATGAATTTAACCAAATAGTATAGTACTGATGAATTATGAATGAATTGCGTGGAGGGTACTCGAATATTATTTAAAAGAAAAAAAAATTACTATTAAAACGGTATATATATATTAACGTATATAATACAATTATAGTAACAATTACTACAAAACAATAAATTTTTCTTGTGAAATAGTAACTTACAATTCAGACTTGATGATGCTTTATAAATTGAAAACATATAATTGTATAGGAATGGTGCATACATTTTAGCTGCCGAATGTCCCGACTTCGGGTTACGGCCCCCTAGGCAAGATTACACTGTATTAAAATTGTTGTAAATACTTCAGAATAAAAAAGAAATTGAAGCTACTTCACATATTTTTTTTAATATAATGTGGTGTATGTACACTTTTAACATTAACTCCTAAATTGCCCAATTAAATAAAAGAACAAAGAAGCGTGGTAGACGTTAGGAACTATTAATGTAGGTCAAAAAGCTAACAGGTGTGACAATCAAGCATAAAGAGGAACGTTTCTACACTTAATCAATTTATAAATGCCACTATCTTAGAATGACATGCACTCGATGATAGAGATGCCCATCAAGCTTTATATTGACAGATCTGCAACATTCGTCAGAATTGAGGCGTTTACGTTTCACTAAACCTGGAAACCGTAGCAGAAACTGTAATAGGGTTGCCCTTAAGGAGAATCACTCTCTTCTCTGATGTAGAGTTAGTGGTGAACGCTCTACTGCAGAATCTGGATTTAGCCTGCTATGCCGTTATTGGCAATGATGTTGGCACAGCAACCATAGCAACTAGGAAATTTAAGGGCAACATTTCCAAAAGAATGCACAATGTCTCAATGTCGAGATGTGCAACGCGAGACAATAACTGAATATTCTAAAATCTTCCTAATATCAGTTAGACGTAGAAACGCTCAATACAGGATGAGCAATCTGTACCTACTTTGGAAAAAAATAACGATGGCGTCGCTTGTGAAATATTTTGGGGTAGTTTGGGTTTTATTCCTGACGTATTGAAATAATTGACTGTGGGAGGCGTCGAAGGAAGCAATAAAACGGATATACTTGTAACCTATGCATTAAATACACCTTCTTTAGTTCCAGAACCAATCTGTGAAATGATTCGAAAGGTTACCAAATATGAAATAACTAGAATATTTAGGTAAAGACACGGTTAGTATGTATGAGTAATGAGATGATACTGCTAAAGCTTTACGCTAAGGCAATATAGCCCGCCAGCACTAGTATACCGGCTCGTTGTAGCAAGTTTTGACACTTGAGAGAAGTTGTGGCGTAATTAATATGGCCCTAATCATAAAGAGTGCTTGAAGAGTTTGAGGCAAATTACCGGGTTTCCAGTTGGGCACTGTCATCTGAATAACTACTTGTTCAACTTGAGCATTATGCTACGAGGCATTTGATGACATTAGGAAACAAACCCTCGCCATTGGAGGATTAACGCCTACAGAGGTCAGGAGACCATCCATCTAAGTGATACTACAAGCACAATAAGTGTGCAGTGTTCTAGAGTCAGTTTTACCATGATAACACTGCTTTTACTAAGCTTTTTACAGAATGATACTCACTAGCTTGACTTTAAAAACAATATCAAACAATCCGCTTAGTGTTTTACAGAATGTTTATTGCATATTCTATGACTAAACATACTATATGTACGTATATATTCGCGCAAATGTCACCAGTTTGAATTTAAGGATCCGTAGTAAAGTTACAGCTACTTCTGTCAGTGATAACAAAATACATACATAACTAACAACCTTCGAAGAAATTTAAGGAAAATAGATAACACTGCGAAAATAATGTAACACAGATGCAAATACACACGTATATTATACTCCGCCCAATGTAGTTCTCATATATGTATGGTGGCATGAAAGTTTCTTGCCTTTAGATGAGGAGGGATTGATACATATACGTAGATAAAACTTTGCATTAATGTTTCCAACTTTATCGATCAGAACAGAAACTGGATTCTACGAGTATTTTGTATGCTTAGAAATAGCTTAATGTAATGGAAACATGAATTATTTAGGAGTGCGTACTATCATGCTAAAAAGGTCTAAACTCTAGTATTAGGAAAACATAAACCGATGATGTTAATTTAAATAATATAGATGTTGCTCAAAAGCAAATTAGCACATGTCTCATGTCTACTGAAACACATCCATTTGCTGCTTTATTTTTATCTAATATTGTAGTGCATGTGTGAGACATATTGACTACTAAAATGCTTATAACGAATTACTATAATTTAAAATAATTTTTTATTAAAGAATGAAAAAAGATAATTTTGTTAGATTTGTTTAGACAGAAAACGAATCTGTGGCAGATGTCCCCCCACAACCACACGAACATTGGGAACAGATCGTCACCTCAACTCGATGCAACTGTATCTGTACTGTGTGGCAATGTGCCATTCTGATCTGATTGAGTAGAATTTACTAAATATTTTTGAAAAAGTTGTCAAAGTTTGCAACTTCCAATCGTATCTTATACTATTTAACTGAAACACCTGACATCTAACTGCACCGCTATTACGGAAACCCGAGCTAATTATCTCAGCAAAAACGTCATAGTCAAAGAAGAGATACCTTCTCTGAAACCATCACAGTTATGCCAGTTTATTAGAGCTCTTAGACTGGATGGGGAGCACTGAAAGCGGGCAAACCGTAGTAGCTTATAGCTTATGCAAGAGGGACAATAGATCAAAAAGTCGCAGTGCAATATCACTCTCAATTAAACCTAAATCTAAGTCTAATAGCGATGCGCCTATAAAACACGATAAGCTATTAAAGAAACATACACAACGATAAGAATTTCAGCAAAACAGTTTTTTCCCCATGGGCTAAGATATCCAACTACCAAGTCTTACCTTTGATCTAATGAACTCAATGCAGTATTCTTAAATATGTTGTATAAAAGCATGTCTGCAGTCTGTTGAAGAGTTAATTTTTGCAGGTTGGGTCCGTCTGTTTGCCCAACTTCGAAGTACATTCAAACTTCCTAACCAGTCAGTTCAAATCTGCCAAAGATTCTATTGTAGCTCACTTAACTTTCATATGCCACTTTAGAACTTGTGAATACTCCTTTGTTTGCCTCTTTTGCCTCAGCGTCGGCTATTTCGTTGTCTAGTATTACCGAGTGACTTACGACCTGCCTCAATGTAGAGCTGGAATATTTCAGCAGTTTGAGCTTCTTGGTGTATCCAAAAATCATTTCGAAACCAAACTCAACAGCCCGTTGTGGTATAGAGTAGCTGGAGATCGCAACACATGATTTCTAGTCGTTTCAATTGGGTAGTAAACAAGAGCAAAATATATGTGGCGCTTAGATTTGCATGAGTGCTTTTTGTTAAAAATTATAGTAGTATTTGCCGCTTTAATCTAAAATAACCAGACAATTGATGCATTGGCATTGGCATTTCTCCTATGGATGTTTAGTAAAGCATAAATTAATAGGAAACGCGTTTGTGGCATACACAAAAACTAGAAAACATTAGATTCTGTAACCTCAAAATAACAACAATTCACACAAATCTAGATTAGTTCATGATGATTATTTTTAATAAAACACCCTGTATATTTTTATATTTTTGAACAACCTGATTTCAAAGGACTACATGATCTAGTGTATATTATGAATAATACAGGATAAAACTTAAAATTATTTATATATAATTCCCTTCAATACATTTATTACATAAAATATCTTCGTAATTGAAATATATGTCTAAAAGCGCATACTTGAATTTACAAGTTGACGTGTCCTGGCGTTTTTTATAATTTTCTAAAATAAGGATACAAATAATTTTATTCCATAAGCGATTTCCACACTGTATAAAAGAAAAATTAATATATACATAAAAGAATTATTTTATTTCTTATTTTTCTATAATAATTCTGTATGTACTGAGTAAAAAAATTCATGTTTATGACCGACTTTGCAGATGAGATCATAAAAATGCCTCGTTAGCGATGCATGTGTATATTAAAATTTTTGTTGTATTCATTACTATGCATGAAATTAAACGATTAGTAATAATTATCAGCAGAAGACGCACACCACCACAAAAAACTTAATTCTTTTAACGTCAAAATAAATGCCTCATGCAATTAAATGAAAAGAAGAAAAAATACCAGAATTGAAAGATATTGTCAGGCGTGAAATTTAGGTTTAGGCGGAGAGTTTTTAAGTAAGTGAATTTAATACGATCAAGATGATTGCTTTGATACATGGCGATATTTACCACTAACCGAGGTAAATTTTTACGATTGAGTCAAGACCTTTTAATGACACTACAATTTCGTGTATTTTACGAGTGAACGTAAGGAATCCTTACTAGCTATTCATGAGTATAATGGAAAGCTATTTATGAGTATAACTGAAATAAGAATTAAGTGCGTGAAACAATAGATGGCTAATTACAAACTTGCAGTGCCATATTAGATTAGCTGCTGTACGTCTATCTGTGTGTTTACGTATTTCCCAAACACGTCGCTTCCGTGTTTGTGCACAAAATAGAATAAGTTTGTACTATAACCACTATTTAATTCTGCGGCCTTGTTTATTACAATCCAGTTTTACCCGTAATTACAAACGATTAACATTTTATATTGTTAGTT